>JAMPIT010000897.1:4527500-4760868 GCA_026261815.1 Monarcha castaneiventris obscurior
ATTCCTCTCCCTGGGGGCTTTTCCCTGGCACCCCTCGCTGAAGTGTCTGAGCATCCAGAGGCTCAGTCCTGCTCCTGAGGAGCAGAGAACCTGCCAGCAGTCACCATCCGCTGCCTTGCCACCCAAATTAGCCACCAGAGGTGCACAGGAGTGACTCCTGGGAACGCATCACGCGAAAGGATGTCTGGTGGGGAGGTGGGGTTACACCACAAGGAGAAGGTCAGGGAACAGCCGTTCCCCATTTCCCACCGCCAGTGGGTAACAAGCTCAAGCCAAGCAGGAGAAGGCTGAACCACGTGGGAGTGAGCTGGGGAAGTCATTGCCCCAACCCTTCAGAAACCTACCCATGCAGTCAGGAGGGATCTGTACAAATTCCTGCAGCACCCTTGATGTCTGGATGCTGTTTTTGTCTCATGAGCTCCCTAAACCACAAATGAACACCGAGGTGGGAGGTTTATTATGACAGGTGTAGGCTTATTCCTGACTCCTTCCTGTGTTGTTTTTTTTTTTTTTCTCCAAGCATCTGCCTCAGCTCGCTGCCAGGCAGGGGCACAAGGAGTCTCAACCTCAGCAGGTGCCACAGTCCCTGCCTCAAAATCAGTCCTGGATGTTTCCAGATAGAGCCTAGAAGAGGTACAGAGCAGTTACTGCCAGAGGATGCCTGGGTCCCATCCCCAGCCCTGTCCACAGTGGAAGAGGAAAACCAAACCCGTCAGGCTGATCCCTCCTCATTGTAATCTTTTCCATCTCTCTGCTGAATGAACGTGATTAAAATGAAAGGTGAAATTAGTGGGAATGATAATATTCCAATTGAGTCTAATGGTTCTGCTCACGTTGGTGTGTTTACTGTTATTAGGGTTTGTGCATAAGTGCTTGTAACATGCCCAAGGCCACTGGAGTGCCAAGAACGGGGTCGGGCCAGGAGCCTGGTGGATGGGAGCCAGCCCAGCGCCCTTGGCACCGGGGAAGGGTGCAGCTCCCCCCGGGTGCCTCTACCCAGCCCTGTCATTAATCACTGGAGGGGCTAAAATCCCCAGGCAGGGAGCATCCGGGCTGTGCTTCCACAATCTTGGCTTCTGCCCTGGCGGTTCTGGTGTTCCTGCTCTCCTCCCTGCCTCCCAAGGGCTGGGCCTCGCTGAAGGGCTCAGCTCCCCTGCCATGACCCTGCTCTTCTGTTTGCCCCCTTTCCATGCTCTAGGGTGAGAGGGGATCTTTTCCAAGCCCAGATTAGCAGCTGGTCTGGTTTAAAACCTTGCAGCAGGCACAATGCCATAAAGCCCATTTCCCTTCCTGGGAGCCTGCAGGGGCAGGGAAGTGGGGTGATGGAGGTGGGAGGGCAGGAGTGCCCAGGGGAGAAGCTGCTGGGGAAAACCTTCTCAGCTGGTGGTGGGCAGAAGGACAGAGTCTCGTCTGTGAGAGAAGGTGGGAGAAGGTTTCAGCCCAACAAACACAAGCCTGGTGGCTGCACCCATGGGACTCCCAAACAGGGAGTGAGGCAGAGGGTGGGTTTGAGCTGAGGGAAAGGTGGATCAGGAGGGTTTCCCAGCTGGTGAAACCTGTGCTATGACCACAGCTTTGGTGCCCTCTTTCCTGTGCCTGGCTCCTCCTTTGCTGGGAATAGCGGCGCAGCTGCTCAGGGAGGTGGGGCCAAGCGCCAGGCGGGAAAGGGTTGGGTCACACCTGAAGGAGACTCTGGAAAGCTCAAGGCCATTTTTCCCCGGGCAAACAGCTCAGATCTGGATAATGATCTTGGATAACATCTGAAGTCCATCCTTAGGGGGCATTTTTACCCTGGGTTTCAAAGAAAATTCAGCTTGTGCAACCTCTGTGCCTCATCCACCCTATCCCTCCCCTCCACGCTCTTTCACAGGCATTTGCCACCCTCCTCGATAAGGCTGCCTAGCAGGCCATGTCTCAGTAAAATTTCCACGTTTATTTCCCTGTTCCAGGGGTTTTGATGGATGTGGAGGAGTTCTGGCTGAGCTTTGTGTCATGGGTGGTTATTCTGGGTAGCATCCCGTGAAGAGAAGGGGTGACAGTGTCAGCTCAACCCTATATTAGCCACCAGAGAATCCAGAATACAGGGTGCTCAGCTGGGGCTTGCCTTAGTGGAAAAAGAAAAAGGACTGAAGCCTAAGGAAACCCCTGCAAGACATGGAAGGGGAGGGAGAAAAGTTCAGACAGAGCCCATGTTCAGGTTCTGAACCACAGCCTTCTCCTGCTCCATTTGTCCTGTGTAATGTGAGGAATCAACCTCTCTTATCAAACTGCAAACTAACAAAATAATAATAATAATTTTTTTAAAATCCTAAAAGTGTGTTTTCACAAAGCTTTCTGGGTTTTCCCCCTGGGTTCTGGTGAGGTGCTGGCTGTCCTTCCCTCTTTGCAGAGGCAGCTCTCCCTCCCTCCCTCCCAGTGTGTGTGTGTGTGTGTGCTCACACGGGGGGACTTTGCACACACCCAGAGCTCTCCACTGGGACACAGGGGCTTGGCCGCCTCAGTGGCAAAGGAGACAAAAAACCCAAAACCTGAATGCAGCCTAACCCAAGTTCCCATGTGCTCTCAACTGAGTGTGGCTGACAAGTGCGGGTGTGGGTGCCTGCACGGCTTTGCCGAGGTCTCAGGGAGGAGGCAGAGCTGAGCAGGGGAGCCGGCTGTGCCCGCCGCTGTTAACATTGATTTTCTCCTTATGGCAGCGCTAATCATAGCAGCAAAAATAGCGAATTGCTGTGTTGTAGGCGCTTTTATCTCACCGTGGCACCTTTTCAGCTTCGAGAAACGGAATTATTCCCATCCCTCCGCAACAGGGACGGACCTGGCTGTGGCAGTGGGGGCATTGATGGTCCAGCTGCAGCCACCCCGGCCCTGCAGAAGTGTTTCTGTAGCATTTGCTGGCAGGGTCGTCTTGTTGGTATTCAAAAGTGCGTTATGCAGAGGAAAAGATTGTAATGTGTTACTTTTCGTGTCCCTCTTCTGTAATTCAGAGGGATCACTGTGCACTCCTCTGTGCACAGAACTCCAAAGATAGTTTTAATTCGTGACATGTATGTATTAAAAATGCCTTATTTTGACCAGGTCAGCCTCCTCTCCAGGCAGGCGGAGGTGTGCCGAGCTTGGGTGAGTTTTATTTTTTGTTGGACATGAATGAAGTGAAAGCCCTTGGAACTCATCCCCTCAGCACTTGCACAGGAAGGAGCTCCATGAACCTGTTCTCACCAGCAATCGGATGAATTTTGCTGCTCCTCCCATTCAGACAAGCCCCGGGGCCCTCTGATAGTTCTTCCCAGGGAGCTGGAGGGAAGCAAATCTGATTGTCCTGAGATTTGAATGATGGAGGAAAGATAAAACTAGAGGGGAAGATGACAGCATTCTTTACGAGCCAGGAGCGCTGAAACTTCCCTTCTATTGCCCGGGCAGCCTGCAAAACAGTTACTTTGGATTTTAAACTCCCCGTGCATTTCCTCCTTCCAGCAGCGAGGGCAGGAGCTCCGGGCAGCCGCTACTGGAGCCTCGCTGGTTTTATGGCCGGGCTCGTGTGGTTACACGTTAGCCAGCCAGCCCCGGCGAGGCCGGCGGGTCACCCCCAGCTAAATCAACTAAGGTGTGGGGCTGCCACCAGGTGCCAACACCTCGTACTGCCCTGGCCAGGGGGTGCAGAGGGGCCCCCCGTGACCCCAGACACCCCACGCTCCTTTCCTGGCATCGCCAGCACGGGGGCACTGAGGAGGAGGGTCTGGGTGCTGCCTCCCCACCACGTCTCCCCGCTTTCCCCGTGGCACGGCTGGTCCCTGCCCCTCGTTTTGGGGTGCTGCAGAGGGTACCCGACCCAGGGAGTACCCCCTGGCTCCCTCCTGCAAGTGCTTGCCCCGAGAGGGGAATGAAATGCAGGCAGAGGCCAAAGTCTGCCTGCTGTGCGGCAGGGAGAGGATGTGATCCCAGCACGGAACAATTATATTGGTGGCAATTGCACAGACCCTTGCCCGCGGCCGGCGGGAGCTGCGGCCGTGCTGCCGAGAGCTGAGGGTGCTTACAGGCTTGGGCTTGGGTGTTTTCCTTCCTGGAAATCATTGTAAAAGGCACCGGGAGATAAAAAGCATTGTGCGTGGAACCCCGAAGGGTTGGCAGGGTGATTCTGCAGGCACCTTGCTGCAAGACAGGAAGGTGGGGGAGTCCTGGCCACCAAAGCAGAGTGAGCTGCACCCCCCAGCTCACACCCTCCCAGGGCTCTCCCGTGAGGAGGAGGGGTTCTTGGGCTGCAGCCACGCAGGGAGCAGGGAGAGAAGGGCTAAAGTCAGGCTTTAGCCTCATCTGTGTGTGCGTGGAGGGGCCAGAGGCGCCCATGGGTGCTGCAGCCAGCTCTGAGCCCCCTCAGCGGTCAAACCAGAGCTGTAAGGAAAGGAGCCCAGCTGGAAGCGGCACCGCTGAGCTCCCTAGGCAATTCCACAGGCAGCGGGTGTGTATCCCGGCGTTTCACTCAGCCTGGGCGTGTTGGAGCACATGCTGTGCTGTAGCACAGGCGGGACAGGCAGGGGCTCTCCGGCAGCAGCGCTGGATCCCCGTTGGGAAGCAGCCCTCCCCCTGCACGCGTGGCACCAGGACAAGGAGGGGCAAAGGTGCATCTCTAACACCTCAGCAGTGCCTGAGCAGGGGCTGGGACATCCTGTCCTGTCCCCTGGCCCTGCCTGGAGCCGCTTTGTGCTCGGGCTGGCATCACCACTGCCAGTGGCCAAGGCTGTCCTGGTGGTCTTCCTGGTCGGGGAGGAGAGCTGAGAGGAGCCCAGCAGAACCTCAACTTCTCTTTCTCCTGCTGCCAAAACCCCAGGGAGCTGCACTGCCAGGGTGCTCGGCCAGGGGTGGCAGCAATGGGACTGTCCCAGAGCACCCAGCTGGAGACAGTTATTCCTTCCTCCTGCTGACCCTCTCTGCCCTTATCACTTCTCTCTCACTCCATTAATCCTGCAAAAGGAGAGGGATGGCGGGGACAGCACCTAGTCCCTCCTGGAGATTTTTGAGGTGGTAAAGAAATGCTTGAACTCCCTACGCATACAATGGGATTTATGGCAGCCGTCATCCGGCAGGAATGAGGAAGCCTTGGGGGGCCCCAGAGGTGCCAGTTGTCCTTGGGGAGGGGACAGGGGATTTTCTACCACCGAGGTTTGAGCTTGGAGGGAGGTGGCACAGATGGCAGGGCTTGTGGGAGGGGGGAAGCACAGCTTATCGTGCCGTGCCAGCTGCGGGAAGCGCGGGTTTCAAAGGCACGCTCATTATTTTTAGGAACCTGGAAAGGGACAGACTGAGTCAGCCCCCAGTTGTGGCTCATCCAGCTTTTTTCCACCAGCTTTTCAAGGAGAGCTTTCCCCCTGGCTCCCAAAACCCCAACAAATGCTTGTCATCCCAGTCAGCTAATGGGCTTCACATTCCTTTCTTGAGGCTTCAGCCTCCATGAGCGCATCCTGGTGTGTAGTGCATCCCAGTGTCAGGGAAAAGGTGTCTTTTCCAGGGCAATGCCTCCCGTCTGCATGGTCACCCTGCTGAAGCAGACTCCAGCTGGGCAGCAAAAATGGGAACAGGGAGATGTGGTGATGATGAGTCGAGCATAATGCAAAGAGGGAAGAGGCCCCTCACAAGGATAAAGCCAGGGAGTGGGGTGTCAGCAGACCACCTGTGGTGGGCTTTCCACTGCATTCCAGCAGCCCCCTCCAGAGACTGAATTGGGAAGCTGCTCATCTGGCCAAACCCACCTGGCTGAAGCTTTCTGTGACCTGCCAGAGAGAATCCAAAATCCAAACAACTGGGCAAGAAGGGGGAGAGGCTGCTGCCCCATCCCTTCACTCTTCACACAGCTGCTGGGTTTGGTGCATAAAGATGTCTCTTGAGAAAACACCAGAGAAACACGAGGCATTGTGTGTTTCTCTGGAGCCACCACCAGCAGTAGACTGGTTACTGGAAGAGCTGGAGGGGCTCTGGCTTACATGGATGCAGGTTCTGGAAGTTGGAGCCCATGTGGATTTGCTGGTGTCTAATAAAGGTGATGTATTTTGAAGCACAGCAGAAACGTTCAGAGGGAGTAGCTTTCTGTCCACTATTTAGCTGCTGACTTGCACGGTACTCCTGGGTTTTTACTACCTTTGGAACCTTTGCTGCTGTGTCAGGCTTGGTTGGAACACACTGAAATCCTCAGGGAGGAAACACTGGGCAGTAGGATTGCAGGAAACCAAGCAGCAACAGCAACAAAAAAAGCTAGACAGTGCAGGAAAAGCTGGCAAGGGGCTTCAGAGATTTCCAGAGACAGATGCTCACAAAATCATGTTTCCATGTGAGTCTGAGAGCTCAGGGCTCTGCTGACCACCCTGTGAGAGTGGACATCTCTCCAAGGGGGTCACTGTCCTCCCGGTGTGGTGCTGGACTGTGTGTAGGGGATGTGAGGCACACAAGAGCCTCCAGCAGCCTCTTCCCCCAAGCACAGGGCCATGGATACCATGGGGAGGATGCTCAGGGGGTGCTGCTGGGGTCCAACACCCGGCACCTCCCACGGGGGCCATTTCCACAGGGAGTGGGACCCAGAGGCTCGTGTGGGAGCTTGTGGTGCCCCGTGGGAGCAGATCCACAGTGAATGGGCAGCCAGAGAGACAGTGCTGAGCCGGCTGGGGAGAGTGGGAAGGAAGTGGAGCTCTAGGTCGAGAAAGACAGGGAGACGCCGGGAGTGGCAGGGGCCGTGGGAGGCAGGGAGACGGGAGCCCGGTGAGTCAGCCTGGTGGGGTGCTTTGAAAGCCGGCAGGGAAGCACAGGCAGGGCAGGTTCTGCCGCAGCCCGGGGAGCCATCTCCCCCCGGCTGGCACCTTCTCCATCCCTCCCTGCTCAGTCAAGGAAAGCAGATCGCCCTCCAAACTGGGGCAGCCTGCAGAGCCACCGCTCCCTCCTTCCAAGATAATGCTGGCTTGGAGCCACTCTGGCTCCTGCCGCTGCGGTGAAGTGTTTCCTCATCTCAGCAGGAGAGCTGCCAAAACCTGGCTTGGAAGCAGGGCTTTCCAGTGGCCAGGCTTGGCCCCAGAGCTGGCAGCACAGAGGGTGGCCGGGGCAGTAGCTTTGCTCCGCCAGCCCTCGCCACCCCAGCGGGGCTCACATCCCCCGGGCCTCCGCGGCACCGCGGGCCAGTGTTCCCGCAAAGGCCGTGCTTTGGGTGGGAACCTGCCCTGGGAGACAAGAGCAGCCCCTCGGGCAAGGCACGGTGTGTGCGTGCAGGCGGCTGCCGAAACCCGGCTGAGTCACGGCCGCTGCCGCGGGCGTGCGATGGAGCGGCCGGGCAGCACCGCAGCATCCCCGGGAGCACCTCGGCTCCTCACGGACAGACGCCGAGCGGCCGCACGGAGACAAGCGGGAGGAAGGAAAGCCGGGGCTGGAAGCAGCGTGTGTCCAAGGAGAGGGTTTCTCCCAGGGCAGGGGGATATTTCCTCCGTGCTTTTCTGTGGGCTTTTAAGACACGGCCCTCGGAGGTGCTCACAATCCTGCCTGAAAGACCCTATGGCTTGCTTGGCCTCCACTGGGATAATCCAAGGAAGCAGGAGGCTGGAAAAGGCTGCACAGGGGATACTGTCCCTTGCTCTAGTCTTGCCTTGGCTGTTCCTTGTGACATGGCCGAGATGTGACCCCAGGGCTCCCGGTGGCCTTGCTGTGCCCATTCCTGGGTGCTGCACTGGGCTTTGTGCCCACCATCTGTCCTGGTTTGACGCTGGCCCTGCTCACCTCAGTCAGACCCAATGCACCATCCCACCTCAGATGGGGACATGGAGTGTCTCAGGGAAGGGGGGTCACACCAGGGTGTGTCTTGCAGAGGACTGGGCAGCGTTTGGACACCAAGACTCCTCCCCATCTCTCCGAAAATGCCTCTTGGGAGCAGTGTGGGGGTTCACTAGCCAAGGGGGTGTCAGCTGGGTTTTTGGGTGACCTGCAGCACCCCCGTTGTCCCAGCCCTGGTGTGTCAAGAACACTACAGACCCTGAAGATGAAGGTTCGTTTTCCCAAGGGTATGAAGCTCTGGCCTCTCCTGCGTGGTCAATAAACTTGTATAAATCTCCTCACCTGAGCTCTGAAGCCAGAAACCAAAGGTTGTGCTGTTGCATTGCCAAGATGCTGCACCAGCCAGGTTCTCATCTCTGTCTGGCCTGGGTGGGCTCAAAACCATGAGAAATGGCCAGAAAAGGGGTCCTGGGTGACTGCTCTCAGCCTCGTGGGCAGAGCATCCCCAGCCCCTGCAGGTGGACTTGCTGGAGTCCCTCCATGTCCGTGCTGGAGCAGTGATGGCTGGGGACAAGGTGCTGCTGGGGGCTGAGCAGGAAGGTCCCTTTGCTGGATTCTGTGCTAAAGACGTTGCCAGGGCACTGCTGAGGGACTGTGCCTCTCAACAACGCTCAGTTCTGCCGGGCTGTGCAATCAATCCCTCATCCCTGCCCAGGCCACGTCCCTCTGCAGCCACATCGTGCTGATGGTGGTGAAAAGTAGCCCAGGCAAGAAGAAGAACGGACAGGGCGCCCTGGGATCACAGCTGAAATATTCCCTGTTCACAGATCAAACTGAGTTGTTGTCCCCGGAGCAGTGCCTTCCTTACACCTCCTTTCCCAAGCATCTCTCCCTCTGCTCTGCCCACGCCCAGCTCCTTCCCTTGCTCCCTACACCCAGGTCCTTGCCCCAGCCACGCTGTCCCCACTCCCTTCTGGGTGCCACATCAGCAGGGTGAGGCTGGCAGTGACATGGAGTCCTCCAGAAGGAGGGGGATGAGCCCCCTGCCCTCACACGTGGCCACCCATCCAACCCCACACGGGGTTAGTTTGGGAAGGGGCAGGATGTGATTGAGACAGCGACGCATGGCTGGTGCTTTCTTTGATCCCATCTCTCCCTCCTTACTCCCAAATGATCTGAGTGAAATGAAACACGTTTTAGTAGTCAAATCCTTAAGGGTGGGTCCCACTGTGCTTTGACCCTACGGGGCATTTCGTACATTTAATTTGATTTACACTCGAAATATTAAATTTAACATACTGGATTTTCTCCCACACCCAAGTAATGCTGAAAATTAAACAAGATCCTACAGAAATGTCTGTGTGCCATTATCTCATTAGCATCATTATTTATCGAGTTTAATTACAGTGCTCGAGCTATATTTGCAACATTGCTCCAGTGGGAGTAGGGAGAAGGACATGGCCATCCTGTGATGTGTCCGTGGACTGCTTTGCTGAAGACAAGGATCCCCAAGGATCCCACTTCATGGTGCTCCATGTGCCTCCCTGCAGTGGTGTCGATGGGATCATGCTGTGAGCATGCTCCCCAGGCTCCTTCAGGTTAGAAAATACCAAGGAATGGTATTTTTAGGAAAGGCACTATGGTTTTCTTATGGGCTCCGGCCAAGCAACACCCAAGTTTGGTGAACAGCCTGCATTTCCACCTGGTAGCTCAGCAAGTAGGCAGCTCACTACTGCTGGAATGCTCTCCTTCATGGAGCTGGTGCCTCTCCACCCAGCTCCTCTTGCCCTTGCCAGAGGCTGCAGGACTTTCTCTCCACTCTGTCTCCAGTGATGCTGGGCACACCTCAGCCCTGACCACTGGTGTCAAGGCTCCAGAGCCGATGATGATATTACTATTACTATTATTATTGTTATTGTTATTATTCCTGATTCAGCCATGCTTGTAACTGCACGTCCGACTTGGAGCACCCCAGGTAAGTGAAGTGTGTGCTCCAGGACCTCGTTAAATGAGAACCTCGACTCAGGATTTGAGAAAGCCCAGATGACAGTGAAGTTGTCACAGCAAGCTCTTGGCTTGGGAGCGCTCTGATTAATGTCATTTGCTACCTCTTTCGGCTTAAAAGACAAGGAGTCGTTAAAATAAAAGAAACCACAAGTTGAAAGCACTGCAAAAAAATCAATTAAGCCCCACATAGCTGTATTTTGTCCTGGAGCAAAATCTCAGACATAACAGAGAAATTACATAGCCTTAAAGAGAAAGAGAGAAAGGGAAGGTTTTATGTGCGGTCTTGCTGAGGTATTGCCTGAAGCCATGCTGAGGTGGCTTCTCACCTGGTACCTGCGGAGACTGTAAACTCCCCACCGGAGCAGGGGGAGCGAGTAGGTGCTGGCAGATCCTACTGGAAATGCAGATTGCTGGAGGAGCTCCCTGGCGGTGCATCACCTGATGTGGGGCTGGAGCTTTATCCCTGGGGCTCCAGGCTGTCCCACACCTCCAGTCTGAGACCCCCGCGAGAGCTCACGCCCAAAAGACTAACGGGGACATGCATGGAGCAGAGCTCTTTCATTTGGCCGGGATACTTGCAGGCGTGTTCTCTGCAGAGGCTCCAGGTCCAGCCCCTGAAGTTAAACCTTTGTCTCAATGAAACCGACAGTGAAACTCCCATCAATTCCCCCGGCCTGTGCTCTGCCCTGTGGGAGGAAAGCGGCACCCTCAGAGAGGAGTGACTCCGTTTGAAAGGCCTCTTCCTTCATGTGGGGAAACAGCTCCTGGTGCTCATTCCCGCAACAGCTCCAGCCCGGTGCCGTCCCTGCCGCAGGGATGAGCTTGGGGAGGGAGGCACCGAGTGCGTTTCCACTGCTTTTAATAAAAAAGCAGATTGAACAGGAGGCAGGAGAAGGAATCCCTGAATGTTGTTAAACACCCAAGGCCACGCCAGGCGCAGGCTCTGTTCTGCTCGCAGACTTCTTGTGGGTTTTATGCTGTTTCTTTTGCTTCCTTCCCCAATACTCTAACCTCTTGTCTTTGTTTCATTTCCACTTTGGGAAGAGGGAGAAGACGGCAAGAGGCAAAAAAAAGGAGGGGGGAGAGAAAAGGCTGTGACACGTTTTTAATTTTAAATCAATGACTGAAAAAAGAATAAAAATCTTTTTTTTTTCCCTTTTTATTCTGAGCAGAAGAAAGGCTGGCCATTAAGAAAAATAATAACAACTTTCTCTTCCTGCTGCTGCCCCGAGGACAGCTCGGCCTCTCCCGGCGCCTCGGCAAGTCTTCCCCTCGACGGGCTGTCCCGGGTGGGGGGGTCTCCGCTCAGCCCCCCGCACCCGCGAACTGGGAGCAGCCCCGGCCCCCGCTGCCAGCAGGGCATCCCGGTGCGGCGGCAGGGAGAGGGGCAGCGGGTCCGGCCCGGCCGGGGCTCCGCCGGCGGCATTGGCCGGGCTCCCCTCCTCGGTTGGGTTTTTGGTTTGTTGGGGTTTTGTTGGTTTTTTGTTGGTTTTTGTGTTTGTTTTTTTTTTTTTTTTAATTTTGAGACGTTAAATTCTTTTGCAAACATTCATGCCTTAGGAAGGGCTGGAACAAAGCTCAGCTGCTCCAACCGGTCGGACAGGTAAGCAGACTTGTTGACACCGTTATGTTTGCAGCACGCATGCTCCTTCCCAAGTTTCCTGGTGCATTTTTCTATTCCACCTTATGAAACTTTCCTCCCCCCCCCCCCACCCTCTCCCCTCTCCTCCCCTCCCCTTCCCCTCCCCGCGCCTCCGCGGCTCTGCCCGGTGCGTGCGGTCCCGCTCCCCCGGACGGCAGCGCAGCGCCCGCGCCCCGTCGGGCTGCGGGCGGGCGGCGGGGCTGAGGCGGCCGCTCCGCTCCGTGCCCAGCCGTGCCCCCTGCCCTCGCCATGCCCAGAGCCTTCCTGGTGAAGCGCCGGAGCCCGCAGCCGGCGGTGCGCAGCTGGGATGGGCTGCCCGACGAGGAGAGAGCCGACACCTACATCCCAGGTACGGCGCCGGCCGCCGCCGCCCCGCGCCCGGCGCCGCCGGCAGGGACGGAGCGAGCGGGGACCCCGCGCTCCGCGGAGGGGGCGATTTGGGGAGGGGGCTTTGCCGGGCTGGGGGAGCCCCGAGGGGGCGGGCGGCGGCGTAGAGAGGGTTGTGCGAAAGGCGGTGCGGGGGACACGGACAACAGTCGGGGGAAAAGTCCCCGGGTAGCGGCAGCCCCGCCGGGCCGTGCCGCCCCCATGCCTGGCAGCGTCTCCCACCCCGGGGAGCCCTCGGGTATGGCGGGGCGGGGAGGTGGGGGGGAACGTGTGTGTGTGTCCAGGAAGGTGGGAAACCTCGTTTGCATGAGAAAGGTGGCTGGGGGAGGAGAAGGAAGGACCCAGGGCGGGCGTGGGGGGGGGGGGGTGATGTACTCCTGGCCTCCCCCTCTCCTCCTCCTCCCGCTCCTCCTGCCCTTGCCCGGGGTATAACGGGAAGGTGGCGGAGCTGGCTTGTTTGAACTTTGGGACCGTTCGTGTTTGAGTTTCCGATTGCAGCGTGAGCCGGGGATCCTCCCCCGCCGCCAGCGGCCCGCCCGCAGGTTAAACACCGGGGCCCGCCGGCTCCCGCCCGCCGCCTCCCTCCCCTGCCCTGCCCTGCCCTGGCCTGGCCGCGGCTCCGGGGTCCCCCCGCTTGATCCCATCCCCACCCCGTTGCAGGCGGCATCGGCTGCGTGCTGCTGGGCTACGAAGACAGCTGCAGCCTGGAGAGCAGCGGCAGCAGCGGCACCCGGGACGCCGAGCCCAGCGACCCCCCGACGCCACAACCCGCCCCCGGCGAGCTGGGCACGGCCGGGGGGATGCTGCTGGACCTGGCCGTCAAGCGCCCCATGGTCAGGTCAAAAATCAAGGTAACCGCCCGCACCCACCCCAACCATCTCCTCTCTGGCAATGGGGTGACCCCAGTTCAAGGTCAAGGCCTGGCTGCTGCCCGGGGACTCCAGGTGACAACAGTGCTTGGGCTCTCTTGGCCAGGGGTGACAGCAGCTCCCTCACTCCGACGTGGGGGCCTGTGAGAGCAGCCGGCCGTAGGATGGCAGCAGCAGGGCAAGCCTCCTAAGCGATGTGCCATAATCTTCCAGTGCCCTTTGCCTTCTCTTATCCTTGCCTGGGACGTGCTGCCCCTGACCTGCTTGGCTCGGCTCCCGCAGGAGCTCTGAACCCAGCCAGGAAGGACCAGCCCTGGCAGCTAGGAGTCATGCCCCATGGGGCGTGGGTGGATCTCGTTCCTTAGCGTGGGGCCTCCTTAAAAGCTAGCTGCCTTCTAGGTTGTGCTCAAGCCTTCACCAAGAGGGGCTGGGGTGAATCTTCACGCTGCCCCCCTCACACCTTGACCTATCAAGAAAGCAGCTAAAGGTTCTCCTCCATAGCTGTGAAAGACCATTGCCACCTTGAGGTCGACCTGCAGGCTTGGGTGCAATGAAGCAATCATCTGTCCACCGAGTTTGCCGAAGAGCCTCTCTGCTGCAAGGGCAGGAACTCGGGCTATCTGGGTGTTCCTTGGGCAGAACCAGCAGAGCAGAGCAGTGATTTCCCTCCCAAGGCTGAGAAGGCAAATTGCTCACGGTGCCTCAGGTCCTCGTGGTACCTGAGAACTCAACAGCGAGCTCCCAACCAGCGCCGCGTTTCTCTGTGCACATCCAGGGTCCCCTCAGCAGAGCTGGAGCCAGGCCACCCCGGTGCTAGGCAGGAGGAGATGTGTTTACCACTGGTAGTTAACACCTCGTTAAACCCTGGCTGCTGCTTTGCTGGATGGAGCTGTAAAAATTGCCATTGTCTGTGCCGGGCTGACAGCCTTTCAGTCACCGTGTTCTTAAGTCTCATGATTAGGTTTCGCCCCGGTTATATGCAGCTGCTTGAGGTGGAGTCATAGCCCTGTTGCCCAACAGATTCTTCCCAGATGGCTCCCCCTCGAGTTTCACAGCTCGTGGTTTCACAGCTGCCGTTTTCTTTAATCTTTCTTTACAATTTCGAGTAGCGTTGCTTCAGTAGTAAGCAAAGGGGGAGGACCGGGAAAAATAACTGGCTCTTCAGGAAAAAGAAACCCCAGACGTATTCCTGTCTTTGTGAAGAGCCCGCCCGGCTGCTGTTTGACTTTAACCTACTTTGTATAATTTAACCTAGGCTATTAATGACTGTCACAGCCAAACCTCGTTTCACCAGAGCTGAGTTTTTTCAGCTGATGGATGTGTGCCCGTGGTCCTGTCTGCTCTGCTGGCTTTCCCTCATCCCGGGCATCTAACAGGGTCCGTGTGTTCCGCCAGGAATAATTAAACCAGCAGTATTTACAGTATTTACATTTTCCAGACATTCCTCTGAGGAACGATCTTCCCAGGAGCTGAATCATGAGTGTCTTCTTTAGTTAAGCTATGTCATGGTGTTGGCACAATGCTTTTGGTGCTAGGAGCGGGAATGAGGAGGTTACCCCCCAATGTCACTCTGCTGTTAATTAACGAGCAGGGGACACCAACGGGGGGAGATTAGGGCCATTGTTTCAGTCTCTGCGGAGTCAGCACAATGTGCCTTGGGCTTATCTCTCCAAAACCACCTTTTTTATCACTGCTGGCTGGTTTTTGAGGGACCCGGAGCAGTTGGAGGCGTGACTAGTGAAGGCACTGCATAACACAACTCTGTGACACCAGAGAGGACTTCCCTTCTCCATCCAGGATACCAGCTGAGTGCAGGAGCAAACATACGTGTGGTGCCACAGAAAGCTGCCCAGAGCCTGAGCCCTTGTGTTCATGGATGTAGCCTGACAGGGTTGCTGCCTCTGCAAGGAATGCATTACACAGAATTTGTTTTAACCCCTGAACCCAAGCTGGCCAGAGATGCCTCAGTCCCAAACCTTGCACGTTAAGTCCCCCACTTCATTGCAAGGAAAGCCTGAAGGTTTCACCCTGCAGGAATCTCCCGAATGCTTTCACTTTTCATTTCGAATAGATCCCAATATTTCTTTTAATGCCACAATAAGCCCTACTTATTTTGCTTTATTTCTTCTGTTGGGCCTCTGTTGTTGATCCCAATGCTCACGCAGTCCCCTCCTCTCCTCAGTTCACCACTGGCACCTGCAACGACGCTGCCCTGCATAGCTGCGAGCTGTGTGGCAAAGCCTTTCGCCTGCAGAGGATGCTCAATCGTCACATCAAGTGCCACAGCCAGGTGAAAAGACACTTGTGCACCTTCTGTGGAAAAGGCTTCAACGACACCTTTGATCTGAAAAGGCATGTCCGGACCCATACTGGTGAGAATGCGTTCCCTGGGGACCCGCGGGAGGCTCCGGGGAGAAGGGGTGGGATGGAACAAGGACGAGGAGAGGGTGAGGGTAACCTGGCAAGACCATAACACAAAGCCCTGGTTAACAACGTTTGCAAAAAATAGTGGGGATGCAGTGGAGAAAAGGGGAATACCTGAGCATGGAGGGAGAAAAGTCCTGGGAATGATGAACTCTGAGGAGAACTAGTGCAATCTGTGTGAAGCAGTGAGGGTGCAGGACCTGCCATCCACACCTCGTGTAGGCACAGCCCCGTGCTGCCGTGCCTGGGGCAGCGAGGCTGGGATAACCCACCAGGATAACACCCTGGGACAGGAAATCACTGCACCTTATCAGCGTGCAGCGATGAGTGGAGGCAGGAGCTGGATGAAAACGCTTTGCCCTCTAGAGGCAATGAGCAGCAGTTTCTTGGGGTTTTTGCTGTTGAGAGCCTTCCCAGCTGATTGTTGTGCAGGATGGGATCATGGCTTGATTTTGGCACAGTATGGAGGAACCAGAGTGTGGTTCATGCTGTGCCTCCCCCAGGCTGGAGGGACGTGCTGTCTGTGGCCACTCTGCAGTGGGGTCAGTTCCTGAGTCCATCCCAAATAGCAGTGGTTGTGCTTCTGCTGCCTCAAATCCAGCTCACACTTCCCAGAAGTTCTTACCCCAGCCTGGAGCAGGGAGAAGGCCTCCAGTTTGATTGACTTTATTTTCTTGGTGGAAGCAATGACTCAAATAAACATCAACCCCATGCTCACCGAGGGCAATGCTTCCTGGTGGGTCAAGCTGGCTGTGCTCAGCAGGCTTTGGCTTTGCACTCTTGGGCACCCAGAAGGTGCATCCACCACATCTCACAGGCACATCCCATCTGTCCAGATGTGTGGTCACCCAGTGGGAGCTGGAGACTATTTGGGCTTGCTCTGCAGAGCCCCTTTTTTGGTTTAGGCCCCATTAACCAGGTGAACTGCTAGAGGTGACACAAGGATGTTGGTAGGCAGGAACTGTTTCTTAGTAGTAGAGTCCCCAAAAACAATGACACCCATTGGGATGGGAAGGCCTTGGCTGGAGCCAATGTTTTGGGCTGTTTGGGTTTGTTTGCAAAGCTTTCATGCGGAAAGGAGAGCAGCTGGCTGCGAGCAGGGGGCTGCCACTGGGGTATGGCTGCAGTCAGTGCTTCCAAAAGAAGTGATTTTTCAACCTGTCCCCTCTTCAGAGAGACAGAAAATAAATCCAAGAGGGTCTCTGGTCAGAATAATTTAAAATGATTCCTAAATTATTTTAAATTGTTCCTAAGTGATGAAGAGGTTCCCACAGCCCTGATGGGCTGTGCCATCCTGGCACTACCCTTTCTGTGCTGCTGTTCCTGCCTGTGGAGCGCTGGAGCAGGCACCAAGGATGGTGAAGGTTTTAATTGCCTTCAAATGAGCATGAAACTGCTTTTTGTGTGTGAATTCTAAAGAAGGTTTGGGCTTTCTCTCCAATTGCAGTTTAATGGAAATGAAGCAATTTCGCAGCAGCAGGCATTAGGAAACTTTTGTCTCGATAGTTTAATCTGGTGCACTTGGATAACCTCTTTTAACTAAACAAAAATGCAGCTGAGATGCTGCTTATTGGAACTTACGATTAGCTTGGATTTCTGGTAGAAAAATCAGCTCCTGACTGGTAACTTAATGCAATCACAAAGTTACAACTGTCTGAACAGACCAACCTGGTTTGCCAGTTTCTGCCTGGCTCACCATAGGTCTGACCTTCCAGACCCTGGCATTCCACCTTCCCTGGGGAAAAGAGGGGGCTAGGTAACTCCGTTTATCAGTTTTAAGGGTGGTCTTTGCTTGGAAACTTACTGATCTAGTTTAGTAAGTAGAACTCCAGCTGGTTTAGGTTCTTTCAAGTGTTGCTAAATCCTCAGCTATTTAAGCACTGGGGGGGTTGTTGTTAAATCAGTGTTGATTGGTGGTAAAATTGATTTTTGTGATGTTGGTTGTCTGGGCATTCAAATCACAAGTCAGTTCCTTCTCCCTCCTCTGGAAAGACACAGGCTTATTTCTTTCACCTTTCTGCACTTCTTTTCTACAATTTGTAATCTCAGCCATCAAATCTGTATTGTATGATTGCTCCTTTGAAGCACTTGGGATCGCTGGACATTCACTGAAGTCTCATTAAACTAAAAGAGAAAAATTTAAATCTTACCAAGACCGACGTTTTCATTCATTATAAAAGCTGAAACTGATAGTTTTACATAATCACAGGGTTTCAGATAGTCAGGGGTCTGAAATAAGTTTCGCAGGAGTTGATAATGCCTGCCTTAGGACCAAACCACCAATGGGCATCTGTTATCCTCGGCGTCTGTGCCTTCTCAAAACACTCCTAGGTTCTCTATACCTGAATACCACCCATTCCTGAAAGCCTTAGCCTGAGAGCAGGATGTTTTGTTCGGAGAGGTGGCTCCTTGGGCTGCTAGATAGGTGCTCACAGCTGATGTGAGGAGACCCCACTGGGGATGGTAACCCCTGTGCTTTCCCCCTTGCAGGGATCCGCCCTTACAAGTGCGAGGTTTGCAACAAGGCCTTCACGCAGCGCTGCTCGCTGGAGTCGCACCTGAAGAAGATCCACGGCGTGCAGCAGCAGTACGCCTACAAGCAGAGGAGGGACAAGCTGTACGTGTGCGAGGACTGCGGCTACACGGGCCCCACGCAGGAGGACCTGTACCTGCACGTCAGCGGCGTCCACCCCGGCAGCGCCTTCCTCAAGAAAACCTCCAAAAAACTCGCAGCCGTTCTGCAAACCAAACTGAGCCCCGTCCTGCAGAGGAACTCCAAAGAGGACGGCAAGGACGAGTGACACGGGGGCTCGCTGCGCTCGACAGCAATGAAGTTTACATGTAGGACTACGTCTATTATTTTTTTAAGAACAATTTTGAAAGAAACACCTGAAATTAAAGGGATGCTTTTGTTAACGGGACTCTCTTGATGTTGGTAAACCCTCAACTTGACAGAAATATTCCCATTTGTGATGGAAGCAGCAGACTTTTTTTTTTTTATCTGGCCAATAAAAACGGAATGTTTGCAAAGGCTCTCACCTCTCAGATGGAGTATTTACTGAACTGACATTTGGGAAACCTGTTTTCTGTTCCAGCTCTGCCACAGGTCTGAACACCCCTGACAAATCAGTTCACTTTTCCCCAGTGTATTTTGTAAAGTTAATAACTGTTACCTCCCGTTCAAATTACTTATGAGAGGTTTGGGTGAAAAGTGTTGGGTAAGAGTGGTACTGGTATGTGGTTCTATGCAACATTAATTAAAGTGCCTTAAGAACAGGAGTGCATTGCATCAGCAAATGGGTTAAAATGTGCACATGCCCTTAACTCTGCCCCCTGTGCAGTCTCCTAACAAGTTATGGAAGTGGGATCCAAGGTGAGTTGAAAACTCTTCTCAAAGGATGGAGAACGTTTTCTTCCCAAAGTTTCTCTACTAGCAAATGACATAATTCCAGGGCAGACTTTCGGTTGTGTCTTAGGTACTTTAGGCCATGAACTTGCTTTTATCATGTTGATATACAAGTGAAATCTTAACTCTGACATTTCTGGACTTGTCATGCTCACTTTGAGGATTATTCCCACATCCTTTTAACATACACCAGTATCAACCCAGAAACCCAAAGAAAGCACTGTAATGACTTGAAAACAAGTATTTTCTGTCATGATGAAATGCAATTTTGTGCATATTTTATGGGGGGGGGGGGGGTGTGTGTGTGTGTGTGTTTGGGGATTTTTTTCTCTTTTACATTCAAGTGCCTGTTCATTGATAAAACAATGCAGTGAAAAGGGGGACTGAGCCTGTGTGTCCTTCAGGAGATCAGTGCAGAACTGCAGGCACCAATTTGGCTGATCCTCTGTGACCACTGTTGGTGTAGAAGGCTCCTCCCACCTAAAATACAAAGTCAGGCATAGCCAGGACTTTCACAGTCACTGCTGCTAAAATGAGAGATTCTGAGCAACTTTGCAAGAGTTATAAAAAAATCTTTTCAACTTGCTTCAGTTTTGTACAGGCACCTGCTTGGGTTTTTGTGGGGAAAAGCTGTTAGGGGTCCTAAAAACATTCCTAAGGATATTAATACTTTATTCAACACAACTGTTGGTGCTTGGGACCTTGAAAATGAGGATAATAAAGTGATAACTGCTGTGTTCAGAACAAACTTATCCTATGTGGCAGGAAATTTTGTAGAATACTTCAATAAATGGGAAGTTGCTGAGGGGAAAAAAGCATCTGAGGTAAATTAGAAGAGCCTGACTTTGCAGAAAAAGCTAAAGCCTGTGCACCGACCCTCAGGTCTTAAAACTGAACAGTGTAAAGGGAAGGTTGCTCACTCTGCAGTGGGATTAATGCTCACCTGACTGCATGGGATTTGTGTGCTCAGCTCTGCTGAAACCTCAGCCCTTCCCCTGGCACAGGAGAGCCGAGGCTGAAACCCTTCCTCTCCAGCCAGAGACACGTTTTGTGTGTGTACCTGCGAGCATGGGTTGGTTTTTTATCCCTCCTGCACCACGTGTTGCTTTTGCTCTTCCTCCAGTGCCACTGCCACAGCACATCCCTGCTGACAGAACCACAGGCACAGTGAGATGGACAGAAAGGATTCACAACGAAACAGAAAGGGAGAAGGTAGCAGGGCACAAGGGGAAACCCACTCTGGATGGAGAGCAAAGCTCTGGGAAGCTGGATGTCAGAGCTGAAGTTACTGACCTGGCTGCCTGGCAGGTTTGTCTGCAGAGGACAGAGAGTGCCTGTAGCAGTGCCCTGGGCACAGCACTTTAACAGTCTGGCAACTTAATTGAAACTGCTCACAAAGTGTGTTTGGGTTTGTGTGACACCGGTGACAGCCCCCTGCCAGTCCTGTTACAGGACAAACCAGCTCGTGCTACTCCAGAAATGCTCCAGAGCTCAGCCAGGGATGCCCAAGGCAGCAGCCAGGCTTTCAGAAGCGCCAGACTCGGTGACTCCCACCGCTGCTGGCTTTGAGGGCTGGCTGCCTCCTCCTGGCGCTCTGAGGTACAGACTCAGCTGGGAATTAGGTTACAAACTGACTCTGCTGGCAGCCTGCCTCAGGCACGGGGCTTTTGTTAAACAAATGGACACAAATCCAACAGGTGCCAGCCAACGACACTGCCCAGGCTCCAGACTGGTCCTTATTTGTGAGGGGGCAGGATGAGGGTGAGCATTTCCATGGATCAGAGACATCTAATGGCTGAGTGATGCACTGATGGAGAAAGCAACCCCACCCAAACATTGCCCAGCTGTTCCACATTGGCCTCCCCTACCCAATCCCAACCAGCCCAGGGATTTCAGCACCTTTTATCACCTCCTGCTTCTGCCCACCCTCTTTGTATTCCAACTGTCTTCCACAGAACACTGACACTGTTCAGTGACATTAAACCAGCCACCTGCTAACATTCTGTGCTGTGGGAAGATCCTTGTTAAACAGGTAGGACTTGGGAACACACGTGATGTGTTTTAATGGTGTCATCTCTGAAGCAGCTTCTCAGTCCCCATGGTTTGTCTTTTTAGAAATCTAATTAAGCAGAGCTATGACATCACTAGGCCAGGTTTGAATAAGCAAGTACCACTCTAACTCAGTTTCACTGCACAAGTTTCCACAGTTCAGTAACCTGGAGGCACAAGATTAGGCACCACAGAGGTTTAAATTTCTGGGGTTTTAGCTATGGTTCTGGCTGATTTTCCTGAAGGTTAGGGCTTGGTCATAATTTTATTTGTAAGCTGCAGTGGTCTTGTGAAAATCCATACATACAATTCACAGAAGACAAAGAGAATGAGAAAAAAAGCTTTCCAGAGCAACACTGCCTGACACGATCAGGGCTTATTCTCTGCTCTACAGACTTGATTTTATATGCATCAAAAGTAAAAGTTCTGTTTCAAAACATTTATTCACAAACTTGGAAAAAACAAAAAAACACCAAACAAACCCAAACAAACAGAAACCCATAAAAAACAGCCCCCAAAACCCAACCAGCAGCTCTTCACCCCTCAGCTTCACAGCCTCAGGCCTGCTTTGATACAGAAACTCATGTGACACTGGGGATCATTCCACAAGGAAGGGTGGGCCCCTTGTTGGCTCACACCCACATCAGAGTCAGGAGAGCTCAAGGCAGTGGCAGCACAGGGCTCACAAGCCAAGGCACAGAGCGCATTTCACATTTCACAGTGTTTTTCTATGGGCTGGGTGTTAAGAAACCTGCAGGAGGAACCTCCAGCAGCAGCCAATGTTTCCACCTCTCAGAACACTTGCTGGAAATTTCTGTGAGCATTGGTTACAGTTCTGCTCCTCTCTTGCTGAGCCATTTCTGTCACTTTGCTGTAGTATTCTAAATAAGAGCTAATGAGGACTTTAATTAGAACTCTCAGCACAGGTTTTCCAGTTGTAGCTGTAAGAAAAACCACAAATGGTAACAAGCCTGATGATGGCACGAGCAAGAACTGACTGAAACCCAGTCGACTATATCAATTTCTTTATCATTTGCATTTCTCTCAGCTCACACATTGCAGATGTTGTTTTGCTTTAGTTTATCTACTTCATTTTCAAAGACTCAGTTCTACAACATTTTTTTTTTCACTCTAAAATCACAAAAGGAAGATGATTTGATCAAGCAGTTTTACTTGATAATAGAAACTCTTCTATCAACCTCAGGCTGTATAAACTGTGTGGGATAAAAAAGAGGCTAAGTTAGTTGGCTTTGTTCTGCCTGGACCACTGAGGTCACCTACAGTATAAGCAAACAGATATTCCCCATTTGAAAGTTGTGCACCTTTTTGGGAGGGGAAGGGAGGGGAGCCCTGCTAGTAAGAAATTAGCCAAAGTTACTCAAAAAAGAATAGGAAAGTGGTATATTTTAAAAAAAGGTGCTCAGACCACTTGCTTGTGCTCAGTCTGGCTCAGTTTTTGTCCATGTACTCCTCCAGGCGCAGGAGCCACTTATTCCAGTACTGTGAGCACAGGTGAGGATCCATGAAATGTGGATGTGCTGGAGAGCCGTTCTTGTAGGCAACCACAACGAGCCCACAGCGAACCTGCAGCAGAAACAGGGGGCTGGCAGAAACCCAACATTTGTAGGCAACCCCAGGAGCCAAACCTCACTGCAAAACATCTTCCTAACATACACATCTTATGCAAGAAATAAGGGAGAAAAAGGGGCAACAGCTCGCCATAAAACACTTGGAGACTTAACATTCAAATGCTCCAAAAAACCCCGAGCCCAAAGCTCTGAGTAACTTCAGTGAAAACCAGGGGACATGAACTCTGAGGATGAGTGATATTTAAATCCTGCAGATGCCAGGAAAATTGCCAGAGACTGAGGAGGTTTTGCCTGAGGCCATACAATCAGACTGGTGCCACTCTCCAGCTTCAGTCTGGATAAAAATGGTTACTTAGGTATGTTCTGACATCTTTCACACCTGACAAATCCCAAATCCCAAACAGCCACTGGCAGTGGGGGGCAGGAAGCTAATAGCAGAATTCCAGCCCATATTTCACTCTGTAAGAATCATGTCTGTGGATTGTGCTTGTGTTTGCTGACCTCTACAGTATTCTAGAAAGTCCTTTGCACAGCAAATAAATCAACCTGCTCTCTTCTGCTTCATATTTCCCCCCTTCAATATTTGCGTTGAGGTAAAAATCATTCAGGCCAAGCAGACAGGCTAGAATTGCTTTTGGAGTCTTAAAAAACATTATCCCACTGTCTTCTGATGAAGAAATTCACAACACACTGCTTTTCCCTGAGGAAACAGTACAGCTTCCAGACACAAGGGTGACTCTCAGTCCTTAATTTGCTAGTGGGATACAGCAAGACACGATGCAGGTAAGACCCTCCCACACCCTTTTCTTGTTCGCAGGCTCTTTTGCTTTATTTCTTCTCCTGCCCCTTCCTACCCTTGACACAAGGGAAAAAACACACAGGACAGAGCACAGGGGATCACCCAGATGCCAAGTCCCTGGGAGTTCATCTGAGTATCCCTGGGTTCCACTGAGCAGTTCCTTAAAACCACTGAAAATTCACTACTGGCAGCCAAGGGCAGCAGGATTAGCAGGAGTAGTGGAATTATTTCACAGTATGCCAGCTTAACCTGACCTAGGACTGGGCTCCTTTGTTACAAATCCTACCAACACATCCATGATAGACAGCAGGTTCTACAGGCAGGAAGAAGTGAAGATAACACAGGCATTGCTGCTTGTCTCAGCATGCAGCAGGCCTACTGACCTGGAAGTCATAATTGGCATCATGATTTATGGCTCCAATATATGCTGCAACCTGCAATGGGTTGTCATAAGTATTCTGCAGAAATGGCTTTGGCTTCTCCGAAGTTTTCCAGTCGATCACGCACAGTCGGCCCCTGCACAGGAGAACAAAACAATGCTTTGAACTTCAGTTTGGTCACAAGTAAGAAGTAAGGGATGACAGAGCACATACAGACTTTTCGCTCTCAGCCTGTTTCACCTTGATGCCATGTTGCTCATTATTACCTCTAAACAAGTCTCTTTCACTGGCAGTTTAGATCCTAAAAACCAAAGCTCACTAAAACCTGCCACAGCTCCTGAAAAGTGCTGATGATTGCTTAAACCCGTCCCTTCTGCAGTAAGGAACTCTCCACCAGGAAAAACAGCCCTTCTTCCATCAGGCTCATCCAAGGGAGCTCCTCCATTTTGCCAGTCCTAGAGCTCTGTCCAGCTTCCCCCAACCCCTCAGTCACACCCTGGTCTCCACAGCACCAGGGGCACCACAGGAGTCTGAGCGAAGGGCACCTCACCGATACTTGGCCACGCAGTCCACCAGGCCC
Organism: Monarcha castaneiventris obscurior; assembly: GCA_026261815.1. Classification (NCBI taxonomy): domain Eukaryota; kingdom Metazoa; phylum Chordata; class Aves; order Passeriformes; family Monarchidae; genus Monarcha; species Monarcha castaneiventris. The sequence goes on from JAMPIT010000897.1 coordinate 4,551,370, forward strand.
AGGTACTGCAGGGTCTCGTGGTGAACTGCACTTTCCAGAGCCTTCACCTCGCTGATGTCATCCAAGACATGTGCCACACTGGATAAGTAGCCAGCCACGACATCATCTTCGCCCTGCTCCTTAGCTGCCTTCTCTTCAGACAGGAATATCGATTCCAAAGCCGAATGGAAGAGCTCTCCTTGGAGAAAAAGATCTAAGGAAAATGGGAAAACCCCCTCACATTTTAGACGCTACTTTAGATTTGTATCCTACACATTACACGGTGCAGCTCTTAAACCAGTCCTGGATTTTGTACTGAAAGTTTGAGGGTGTGGGGAGAAGGAAAAGGGACAGAAAATAAATTGTCAAGAGTGACATCGATATCCCATACATTAATGCTTAATTTATTTTTTTAGTCTCACTGATTCCTCATACATGCACTGGATAAACTAAACAGTTACTGAAAAACTTCACCATAAACAGCAGGGCACATTGGTTTTTAAACATTCAGGATTATAGGAGTTCAAAACGCCTATTTCCATCTTGTTACAAAGTAGCTTTGTAACAGCAAAGAGGCTCAGTAATATCAGCTGGAAAATATTGATTTCTAAATAGATACTGGCAAATAGAGAACTAAGGAAAATCAGACAGGATTGAGCAAAGCATGTCTACAGTCTGATTCTCATTTTCCACAAATTTCTAAATCCATTTTAGTGGTCCTGGAACAAAGACCAGAGCTTAGGCTCGTTGGTAACAGGTACACTCATAAAATGCTTTCATGAAATGGAAAGAACTTCATGGATTTCCAAACCACTTGGCCTAACGTACCTGCCAGAAATCCAGGCTAGTGCTTCTACTCTGCAATCACACTGTGGCTAGACTTACTTTTGGTATACTGTTCAAATCCCTCTTTTCCAAGTTCCTCTATCATTTTACTCTTCCATCTTTCCAGATAAAAGACTTGCTGTGGAGAGAGAGTTTCTTGAAGGATGCGGGTGACGCTGGGCATCTTCGCTCTTTGTAACCCGATTTTCATGGGGACGTTTGACTCACTGCTGACAGGAAGAATTCTCTTGCTGGGGTTTATTAAAGGAACCCAGTTCTTGGGAGTTTTTGTCCCAGCTTTAACTGGAGGTCTGTGTTTACCTGGTGGCCCATATAACAACTTGTCTTCCTCAAGTATCGTCTCTGGTGTTTGGGCGCTGGTTTTGTAAGATGTAACAGAGTGGACCAAGTTCTTGTATTTTTCTTGGTCAACTTGTTCATAACTGTTTCCTTTTTTCTTTTTACTGTAAACACATGCAGAGGTAGACAGACACGTGCATGGGAATTGCTTTTGGCAAAATGGTATTTGAAAAAGCACTTCCAGACTCCCTGGTTTCCTGGACAGGATCTGTAGGAATTGCATCCTGACAAGAAGTGTTTGTGAGCAGTTAGAGTTTTCTTCCTTCTGTCAGGAACAGCCTGTGGGTTACCATGTTTTTTCCTCCTGTGGAAAAAGAAATTTGTGATTTCCAGAGTCATAAAACTCTGCCACCATCCTATTCTTGCCCTTTGCCAAACAAAGAATTGCCATGGCCAAAGTGTCTTCATACACCTTGTACCACCTTTATTCTTCAGATAAATAAGAGAAAGAAGGAAAAGAGAAATGCTCCTTGAAAAGAACAGTTGCTGGCCTGCCAAATCTGAAATCTGAAACATTTGAAGATTTGTTGCAAGTAGCAAAAGTTGCATCACAGGACATCCCTACAGCAACAGTATCAGAGCTGCCATGGAAGTAGGCACAAAAGCCTGATCTGCCACAAACAACCCTCCAAAAGAGGGAGGGGGAAGAAATAAAAGCTACGCAGAGGAGACTGAAGCAAATCCATTGCTGTGAGGTATTAAAACTTTCAAGTTTATAGTGAATGAGCAACTGAAGGGGATTGTGGGGACAAGGTACCTTATGGGGTATAAACCCACATTTTTCTTTTGTATAGCTAGGAGAAAACAGACAGCAAGATATACAACTGTGAAACTTGAAGCTAGAAAAGCCAAAAAGAAACCAGATGCACTGCAAATACTTTCAGATTCAAAGAAATTTTTTTAAAGTTCAGAATAAAATACAAAATTTTTCTAAACCAAGTCTCAAACATAGCTGTGCTCTAAGACACTTGGGAAGTTTAAAAGCAAGAACAGCATACAAGCAATACCATTATCAGCACCCTGGAATGCACTGGAACTGCAGTGCTGAGCCCTAGGAATGGTTTTGCTCATGGATAACATGTAATACATAAAATTTCACATGCAGAATTGAGGCCCCATTCTCCTACTGAAGTTATCTGTTTACCATTCCAAAGCTCCCTCCATTCACTGCAAAGACAGAATCCCTGCTCACTGCCAGCTAACAGCAGCATTCTGCTCCTGGCAATCCTTCCACATCACTCTCTGCCTTCCCCACCCTCCTCACACAGCGCTTCCCACGCTGCCTGAGCCGTGGGCACCATGGGAAACAAAACCATGGGGAGTTATTTTGTGTGGACACATCCCACAGCTAGAGTGGCCACCATGTGGGGGTGAGCATCTGGCACAGAAGTTTCCCAAAATGGGGCAGCTGATAAGAACATGGCATCTCGCAGCAGGAGGCTGAGACTTTGGACTCAGGATCCATAAACATCACATCCTTCATCTGTGAAGGACAAAGCCATCCAGTGGTAGCAGTTTAATCAGGAGCAGGCAGATATGCTGCTTTTCCCCTCACTGGCTTTACATTCTCACACTCTTGGGGCAGCTTGGGCAAACACAAACTGTGCTGTAACCTGGTGGCAAGCAGCTGATACAGAAGTAACCTCTCAACAGCAAACCCTAAAAAGCAGTGCAGAAAAATTAATCTCTCCTCTCTTGGGGCTTACCTCTAAATAGAGCTGCTAGAGCTGGGATTTTAAATAAAAGAGGAAAAATACATTCTTATTCCAGTGTAACAGTATCCAAGTTTGTAGTTTCTTGGGCTATTATTTGATGGTTATTAACAGGCTCATTAATGGTCACTGTGGACAGGCACTAATCAGAACTAATCAGAGAAAATGTGCCAGTGGCTGTGGCTTTGTTCCATAAAGCCACAGCACAAAAGAAAAAGTTTATTCTGGCTTTGTGCCAGCTGCAGGAAGCAAGAGGATAACTGATTCAGCATAAGTTCACTGGTAGTAAACTGCTGCCTCAACACTTTCCAAGGAATAAATTTATACCAGATCAGTGCTTTGAATCATGAAGCTACTGAAATATGGAATATTATGAGCTCTAGAATTAATTTACTGCAACACAGTGCTTCAGTGAACAGCATGAATTTTGAGTTAGCAGCCCATACTGTGCTGGGGAATAGACCCATGGAATTTCCAATACCTGAGGAAATGTTTGTGCACTGTATGAACCAAAGCACTCAGAAAGGGAGAGTTTGCCAGCTGCTGTCCTGTTTTACAAAAGGAAACAGGTTCTAGGATTGCTAAGAAATACAGAACCCTTGTGCCCAGCTGAATAAAGAATCATGTGTTTTTCAATAAATCACAGCAGCATTTTTGTGCAGATAACTTACAAGAAAGAAACGGAGTGTTCGGGATCTACTCTTGCACACAAAGAACAGAATTTAACCGAGATTTACCTCTAGGGAAGTGTATCCCTTCTCACTGAAAGCATTTGTGGTTGAAGACTGGCAGAATTGCTTCAAGTGTTGTATGATGAGCCACACTGGAGAACAGAAAAAAATTAAAATAATCTGAAGGTAAAAAAAATCAAGAGCACTTAACTTTCCCATGCAAGTTGACTTCGCAGCTCCAACAATAACTGAGCTAACACAACTGAGGAAGCTTTTTTCCACAATAGGAATGGTTTAACTGAAGGAAATATGCAGGATTAGTTAAGGAAAACTTCACATCCATAAAAACCTACCTCCAACTGTAGTTTCAGACAATAACCAGTATGGCTTTTTCTTCACAGCCACCTATCCAGGGAAAAAAAAAAAAAAAAAGCAAAAAAAAAAAAAAGCACTGGTTTACTTCAGAAAAAGAGCACTGCTAAACACACCTACAGCTCTGATGCCCCGTGGCCCTAATTTGAAGAGAACGAACCCACTGATGAATGTATAACTGTGAGTTCCCTGCAGTTTGGAAACTACATAATTGAACCTATCCAGGTTAAAAATCCACCTCCCTCTTTTGGGATGTTTAGGGCACAAAGAGAGACAATTTAGCAACCCCATTTAAAGCACAAGCCCACAGAGTTACCCTGAACCAAAGGGTAACTTCAACAAGCTTCAGTTCCCAGTTCAAGCTTAATTCCCAGATCAGCACTGGGAAGGGAATTAGTGGGGAATAGGGCTGTAACACGAAGTCAGCGTTTTTTGCGATCTGTGAAAGAACTGGGCGAACACCAGTGACCACCAAGTGCCCTCAGGCAGACAAACTTTCTGCATGGGCTCCAGGTGCCTGAAAAATCCCAGTGCCGCATAGCCCGCCCTTGTGCAGAGGGAAATAAACCACCCTGGCCAAGAAGCCCCGCCAGACGCGGGCATGCCCAGCCACGGCAGCCCGGCCACACGGCCCGCTCGCTGACGGACCCCGAGGCAGGGTGGGCCAGGGGAGCACCAGCACCAGCCCCCATCCCTCCTTCCCTTCCCTGGCCGTTCCCTCGCCCTCAGGCCCGCCCGCCCCGGGCTCCTCACGGCCCGCGGCCCCGCGTTACCTCAGCCGCGCTTCCCGCCACCGCCGCGGCCGCCAGCGCGCAGGCGCGCCCCGCCCACCGCCTCCGCCGCGCCCATCGCGCATGCGCCACCCGCTGCCTCATGGGACTTGTAGTTCCCCCACTGTCATCCCCCAGCCTCTTCCCCTCCGCTGGAGCGCCCCGAAAGGTGGCGAGAGGGGCGCGTCCACTTCATCTCTCGCTCCTTGGGTATTCTTTGGAAGGCTCTAAATAAAAGAACCCAAATCTTTAAGTGCAAGACAAAAAAAATAAAGCGTTGTGGTGCCATCTTGGAAGAAGGCAAGCAGCGCCCTGCCCTCACCAAAGATGGCGAGTGCCCCTCGGGGGGTGTGGCGGCGGCGGCTCCGCCCGGGTGATATGAGGAGGAGGAGGTGGCGGGGAGGAGGAGAAAGAGAAAGGTGGCGGGTGGTTGTCTGCTCCCGGAGATATGGCTCTGCTCCGTGGGGACGCGCAGGACAAGGTGAGGGCGGCGGCCCGGGTCTGGCTGGGGCGGGCGGTGCGGGCGCAGCCGAGCTGGCCCCGCGGCGTGAGAGGGCTCCCTGCTCCCTCTGCTCCCCGGCAGCGCTGGGACAGCGACAGGGTTGGATTTTTCGCTCCGTTGAGGGTTCGTTTATAAAATATTAGTGGCCTTAGTCCTCGTGCCTGTGGCGCACCGAGGTCTCCTGAGGGCGGAGGGGTCAGCGTGCCCGGGGTGAGCGTGGGGAGCGGCGCCTGAAGGGAGAGGTGCCCAGGGAGCGATAGGGGGTGGGGAGGATTAACGCCGGGGTGGGAAGGACGGGGAGGAAGGAGGGAAGGGCTGTGAGCTGAGGCAGGAGCAGGGTGATAACCGGGGCCCTGGAGCTGCGGGAGCTGGGCCTGGCAGGTGATGCGGGAGCAGGAGCCGCTCGCCAGGACGCGTCCCTGGGCACTGCCGGCCAGGTGCCGCAGACCATTGTGCTGCGGGGGGTTAAACTTGCTCTTCCTCCGTGGGTCAGCTGCCCTGCGTGTCTGTGACCGGCCTTCCTGGCTGTGTGCGCCGGGCTCATTGCGCTGTCAGCTCGCACTTCACCTGCGGTGCCCCTTTCCCTTGCTTGTCACATCAGCAGCTCGCTTGGCTTTCCTTAGTCCCGAGAAGTGTTGAAGCTGTAAGTGCCAAGGAGCTTCGTGTCCTCCCTTTAAAGCAGCACAGGGTGTTTCCTAATGTGAAGGCTCTCAACTTCTCAGAGGAAATGCAAGTTAAATGCTGAAACAGGAACTTCGTGAATTAATGTTTATGTAGTGCAGACAGTGATTGGAATTACCTCTTCTACTGGACAAGCTGCCTGGTTTAACCCACCTAAACTCCCTGGTTTAATAACTACCCTCAACACACCTTGAAAAGAAGGCAAGGCAGCCCTGTAAGAGTCAGCAAGTTGCCTATTTGCCTTTCATATTGTCACATCTGCATGTGATTTTGCATTGTGACTAAGCTCCACTGGCAGGAAAATGACTTTGTTTTAAGTTGTTAGGTGTGCTGAAAGTCGCTTCAGCCTGTGTTTTCTCCAGCTTTTTGGAGCATGCATATTAGCTGAGGCAAGAAATACACCAGCTTTTATTAACTTCTTCTGGATAATTTCCTTTTTTCTGCTTCTCTTCCATATGAATCTTGTTTTGAAACAATCCTGAGTCAGTAGGACAGGCAGAAGTTTGTAGAAGGAGCATTTTCTAGTAGCTTGCTTTGAGCTGTGAGCTGGCCAGTGCTTTAAGTCTTTTCTGCTGCATGTGAAACTCTTTGTATTATAGTGTCTGCCCTTGGAGAATACTGAGTCTTTACAGGCCTGCAGGATCTGCAGGTGAGGGGTGGAGGGGAAGGTCAAACATCAACTCTCTTGCAGCAATTGGTAACTTTTGAGTGTTTATGTGCCTTTCTAACTCAGACAGGAATATCGGGGGGAGGGGAAAGCGTTCTCGTGGTGGGGGCTGGAGCAGCTTTAAACTCTGATGCTCAATGGACAAAGATTAGCTTGTTTTAGGTTGTAGGGCTGTCTTGGGATTCCAGCAGCACCAGGGAGGATAGAAATGGTCCTATCTTGTCTGTTCCTGTCTAGGCAAAGAAACAAAAACATGGGACTGGTGTGTGACCAGTAGATAAAACCCATGCCTGTAAAGGAAACTTCATTAGGCATTAACTTAAATAGGAGCCACTGTTAAGTATAAACTAAAAACTGACCCTGAGGTGGCAAAGCAGGAGAGGATCAGGATATGTAGGAAGAGGAAGGGAGGGTAGGATAAGGGTGATTGGAAGTGCAGTGGAAAATAAGGTGTAATCTGTTGTGGGGGAGTAAAAGGCACTTCAGAATTTGGTGTGAGTAGTGGGGCCTCCAAGCTATTTGAGTAAATACCTTGGTGTTTCTTAATATCAGTGACTTCATGGTATTTTAAGGCTTCAGTCTGCAGTTAAAGTGTTCTTAGACCAAAATCCTGAGAGCACGTATTGTAGCCCCTCTTTCTCAAAGCAATCAGTGGATGACAAAATGTTGTGTCATGGCCTGGGACTTGCTGTTATCACTCACAAATGGTGGCTCTCTGCTGGACAAATCTTGCTGCATGTTCTGGAAAGAATGAGGCCGTACTGGATCTTGCCTGTGCTTAGCAAAAAACCTGCTTCAGCATGCTGCTGGGCCTGAAATGAAATCAGGTGGGGAGGTGAGCTGCTAGCAAGGTGACAGCTCCTGGACAGGGATAACACACTCTCAAGGACATGCAGCCTCCACGAAGCTGGCCCAGCAGTCTGGGCTAATGGAAGGTGAAGCCAGCATGGTGAGGCTGCTGTGTTCCTGAGACTCCCTGCCACCAGCCCTGGCCTCACTGTAGGAGGTCAGCAAAGCATTCTTGGGGATGCTGCTTGTGTCCTGGGGGTTTGCTGCTGTTGCACAATTTCCATTTCAGCGGGGCCAGGAGTGCTCAGGCCCGGGCTGTGCTCTGCAGGCACACAGGGGGCTTGACCTGCGTGGCCAAAGCTGCTGCTTGACCCCTCAAACTGAGGAAGAACCCATGGCTTGAGTGGAGATGTCCCGTGTGCTGCTGGTGGAGCAGGGTGAGCCAGTGAGGTTTTTGCTTGGAATGTGGCATCCTTGAATGTTTATAGTGTCCTTCCCTCCGTCAGGAGGCGTGTGACCTGCCGGTTTCTGCAGAGAGCGATGCAGGGATCCCTCTGGCAGGAGGGGGACAGTTTATTGCACAGCCAGAGGCAACAGGTGCTCTGGGCCTTCTGCTTCCTTGGCAAGCACTGCACTTGCTGAGGAATGCCATTTCAGTGTGACTACACTGAGCTGTTATTCCCTCTTTATCAGTGTTTCAAGCGAAATAATTTGCATCACTGGAGCTCTCCAATCCAAAGTCACAAAATTGGGGAAGCATTTTTCTATAGCATAAGTAAGCACTGGTTCAATTCTCCTGGTTGTGTGTAACCAGACCACTTCAGGATTGTTCAGCTCAGTGTCAGTGGTAGCAGCAAACTTGCCACAAAGGCTGCAAAATCCAAACTTCACATGTACTCTATTGGCTCTGTAGTGCTGCATGCCTGCAGTGTGCTTTCAGATGTCCTTTTAGCATCCTGATTAAAAGGAAACTTAAACTCTTTGTGCTGAATATGACTATAATGTAGTTCCAGCAGCTAATCTGCTGGCCAGATCCTCTGCTGGTTAACTCCTGGGTGTCGAAACAAGGCCCTCTGGAACTGAGGGCTCTGTATAAACTGCCAGAAAGCATCATGATCTTTTAGTGCTCTCTGGAGGGCACCTAAACAGCTTTAATTAGAAAGCCTGTTCTGTAAAAAAGTAATGGATTCTAGGTAGTGGCAGAGGTAATTACTACTGAAGTCTTGTTTGTGGGCTGTTGCTTGAATGACAGCAGGGAGGTGATCAGTAAGGGGAGAAGGTTTTTAAAAGGTAGCTGACAATAAGTAGAAAGCCTTGACATGTGAGCCCTTGTGGAAGGGTTCCTTGCTCCTTCCAAGAGCCTGGCTATGTGGAAAACCCCTGGATTAATCTGTCTTTGAGAACAAATACATATTTCACTAGCAGTCAGAAGTTGTACACAGTTGCTTGCACTGGCACATTCTTTTGTTAGAATGCAGAAGTGACACCGAGTCATCCGGAGCTGGTGCTAAAACTGCAAAGGGTGGAACTGTAAAAGCAGCAGCTCAGGCTTTTCACCAGAACTAAGAGACTTCAGTGGTTGAGGGTATTTCCTTTCACTGAGTGTCTGCAAGTGTCAAGATGTCTTTGCATTTGGGTGAGGCCTGATCAGAAATGTAATGTCTGTCAGGCAGAAGCCTGGGTAGCTGATGGTCATCGCAGCATTGTACTTAAGTGATTCAACTTCTTATTTTTTCCCCCTAACATCTCTAACAAATGGAAAAAAAGCAAAATTCTAAAATTCTACCTGGAATGGGTACAGTAATGATCTCTGTTTCCTGGGCTTCTAGATCAGGTGTTTATCATGGTGTCCTAATTAGTACCATAATATCTATTTTTAGTGTTCTGGTCCTGAAACCTAGAAATGTTAACCAACATGATATCTATGTTATTGTGAAGGGCTCTGCTTTGTCTCGTTCTAATTTCCAAGTTGAACAGGTGGACAGTATCTGTACTGAACAGGGAGGAGTTTTGCTTGAATCCTCAAGAAACCCCAGGAATCCTGAAAAAAAGTCATTGACGAGTCCTGAGTCTAGAAGTGGGAGGTGTCAGAGAAGCTGTTACAGTTTCTGTAGTCATTGCTAACCAGAAATTGCATCTGGGAAGGAGAAATGAGAGCTGAAAGTGAGAGTACTGTGCTGGCTTTGGCTGAGTGTTTCAGTTTGCAGCCCAGCTGTTTCCCCTCTGCGTGTCCTCTGTACCTATTCGGGTGTCTGCTACAAGTAAGGAATAATCCCTTCCCAGCTGCTGAGTTTGGATTATATCCCTTGAGGGTATGGAGTGACAGACTGGTTTCTGGTAACTGGATGGGGAAACTTCAGTTCTCTTGCCCCACTCTCTGGAGTCCTGGGAGGAAGCAGTGACGTCCTAGCAGAGAAATGCCTCTGGATATGGAGCTGCCAGAGAGTTCAGGTGGAGCGGTGACCTGGGAAAGCCTCGGCTTGGATGCCTGCTGTGGTAAAAGAGCAAGCCTGGGGTCTGGAGATGGCAGTTTAATTCCTTTGCTCTGCACAGCCTTCATGTGGCCATGAGCACGCTGGTCCCCATTCCTGCCTGTGGGATGGGTGTTGCAGGGATGGTGGCACAGAGTTCCTGCGTGCGGAGCTGTTGGTGCTGCAGAGAGGTGCTTGTGTGGGTCAGGGGTTGGTGTGGGATGTCTCCCGTGGGTGCTCACCGAGTTACTGTCCTACAGAGCTATGCTGACAGGAGTGGAGCTTCCTGCTTCCCATTCAGGGGACAAATGCTACTCCAGCACTTTTTGTCGGGAAACAAAGCACTCCCTCCTCCTGAAGTCAGACAGCGTGAATGTTCCCTTTGTAGTCTGAACCATGATTGTGTAATCCTAAAGGTCTCTGGCCTGGAGTTGGGAGCCCATAGTGACCTCCACAGGACTGGAGCAGACCAGGGGTCTTACAATCCTTGGTTTCATATAGCTCCAGGTGCTACTTGCAGTTTGTGCAGGGTGCCAGGAGATACATGCTTGTGATGTGTTAACTGCTTTAATCTGACCAAGCAGGACCACCTTATATTTGTGCTTGTCTGTCTCTTGTGTAGGCAACTACTAGCTAGGCATGGAGGGGTGTGCAGACAGCATCGAATCATGGGCTACTTTCTCCACAAAACTTAGTAAGAAAGCTCCCAAATTCAGGACTGTCTGATTTGTGTAATCCTTTCCTTAGTTTAGCTGAGAGGAAACAGTTTCCTTTGGCTTATCATACTTTTCAGACTCAGCAGTTCATATTGTTAGCACTGCTGATGCTGTTTGGGCAGCAAATAGAAGTAAGCAAGATGTAAAACATGGAGGTCTGCATCTTGCTGCTTTGGCTGGTGGTGTTACCTGGCTGGGAAATGGGAAACACCAACCAACTTGCCTTTCATTTGGCAGCAGTGCTCTCAGTGAAGCTGCTGGCTGACTGGTGGCCTTCTGCCTGTCCTTCCTGCAGTGCCTGAGTGGGGCAGCTTCTGCCCAAACCCATGTCAGTGACCTCTGAACCATGCACCTCTGTTTGGCCTGTGCCTTCCTAGCAAGGACCAGAATTGCCTGCCTGTATGGGAACATAGTAGTCTGCCCTAAGTGCTGACTGGAGGGAAGTGATTACTGTTGGAATCCCTGTAGGGTTTGGAGTCCCACCATGTCCTTTTGGATGTGAACAGTGCCAGGGACTGCTAGGAACTGTGTTCCAGGGCATGCTCTGTAAGTGTGCTTGCTGCCAAGGCAATGCCCAGGATGGGCTGAAAGTCTTCTGTCCTTCCCATCTTCTAGGAGGCTTAACGTGTTGCAAGCCATAAGGCTTAGAAAGTTTTATCTGTTACCTATCTCCTTTTAATTGTAGCTAACAGAGGAGACACAGCAGACAGGAGAGTGTTTAGCATGGCTGGAGGGTGCAGTGGCTGGGGTATCCCTCACTTGTGCTCAGCGGTCTGATCATAGGGGAGAGCAGCGGCAGGGGCAAATGCTCCCTGTCCTGGCAGCTGTGTCCTCTGCAGGCAGCCAGAGAGACTTGTCACATTCCAGATCTGGGCTGCAGGTGGCCAGCCTAGAGGGAGGGAGCTTCCAGAGCCTTTTGGAATCAAAGCTTCACCTTATAACAGGCAGCCTATCAACAGTTCCAAGGCAGCTTTACAGAGGCTTCAGGCAGCATTTAGCCATCTGTGACATGATAGGATTGCTCAGATCCTGGCACCGTTTGCTTGTGGGCTTGGGTGCTGAAACTCAGTGTACACAGCAGTACTCCTGGCTGGTGTGGTCTGTGCTGCAGAGTGGTGAGATAGCAGTCCTGGTGCAGTTCTCTAGCCTGCTTTTCTGAGAAGGCCTTCAGAATTATCTCCAAAGGATAACCTCAGCATTCCTCCTGGCTCACACAGTCTCTCTTCAGCAAACTTCCTGTGTTGTGACCTTGATCTCTGGTGGTTTCTCCCTTATGCAGAAAAGAGCAATGATTTGCTAGGCTGCAGTACTCCAGGGAGGGTCTCTCAGAAGACAGTCTTCGTGTGTAAGCTGCAGGATCTTTGACTGAGAAAGCTATTCCACTGCTCTGTAAAAGTTTAAGTGTACTTGAAATGATGTTCTGGGTCTAGGCTCTTGGAATTAATGGAGAATTAAGCCCCCAAAGGAAGATGCTGGCTCAGTTTAAGGTTCTTTGAAGCACTGGGAAAGCAATTGTGGTAATATGGGATGTACCTGAAGGCAGGGGTGTAGTGCAATGTGGTTCTTGTTCATGACTGATGGTCAATCAGCTTCACTAAACCTACTTGATGCTTGATCAAGGATTATTCTGTGAATTCTCTTGCAGCTGAGGTCTGTATCTGTAGACCTGAATGTTGATCCTTCTCTCCAAATTGATATCCCTGATGCCCTAAGTGAAAAGGACAGAGTGAAGTTCACTGTGCACACTAAGGTAAGGTCACAGACAAAAAGAGGCTGTGCAAAAAACAGATGTACTTGCAGTACACATACCGGCAAAGATGGGCTTGGCAATGAAGAAAATCTAATTAGATGGAGATTTTCCACTTAAAGGTGGCCTGAGGATGTGTGTATATATATAGAGAGAGAAACTTCAGATTTCCTAGGATTTGAACTCTCTAAACAGAGACAAGTAGCTGATGGTTAGGTTGGCTTTGCTAAGGAATCCTAGCTAGACACCAGGAGGCTGGGGGGGTAGGAAATGAGCTACTGTGAAATGTCACAAAACAAACTGCATTAATGCTGTTCTACAACAGTACTTTTTTTTCTAACAGTCTCCTTAGTGGTGCTGTTGAGTAAGTGCCAGCTCAGCTAAAAGGGAGTGGGCAAGGCTCTTACTAAGCAGAATAGCTTCCTTTGGAAATGGACAGAAATGTTTCTAAAAGCACTGATTTACAAAACAGTGGGGCTTCTATATATTCTTTTCCAGACTACACTGCCAGCTTTTCAAAGCCCTGAGTTTTCAGTTACAAGGCAGCACGAAGACTTTGTGTGGTTACATGATACACTCAGTGAAACTGAAGAGTATGCAGGACTCATTGTAAGTACTTCCTAAAGAATGTGATTCTAACTGAAAAACTGTGGCAATCTAAAGTGCCTACTAATAAGGGCATGAAATAAGTTTTACCAGTGTTACTGGTGTTTTGTGACTTGGGTGTTCCCTATGCTTCCTGTTGCCTTAATTCCTAAACATCTTGAGTGGTATGGCATTTATGTCAACTTTCCATATAGCTTAGAGCAGCAAAAGATGCTTTGAGAGTCCTTGACTCTGTGGTGCTATTAATATCTGCCTGAAGATGGCACACTGAAATAATCTATTAAACATGGTCTTTCTTTCCTGTCATGATTCCTTAGGAGATGGCTGGCTATGGGGTGGATTACAGAAGCTGTTTCTCTGGGTTGGTTTCCCTTCTGGGGCAGGGATAACACAAAGCAGGGACCTAGATGTAAATGTGCCTCTAGAATTCCTGGGTCATGCACTCTTTACCACACTTTCCCATGACCAGGCAAAAGAACCTTCTTTCAGAGAAGGCTAGAAGTAATCTTGGAAGACTTTATTTGCTAATTCCTTGCCTAGATACCTCCAGCACCTTCAAAGCCTGACTTTGATGGTCCCAGAGAGAAGATGCAGAAACTGGGGGAAGGAGAAGTGTCTATGACAAAAGAAGAGTTTGCCAAAATGAAGCAAGAGCTGGAAGCGTGAGTAAAATGAGTCTACTGCCAAAAGCTGCATTTAGAGAAGCCTCCTGAGAGAGCAGCTCATTTGGTGATAAATGATCTTGAGTGTCACTGTTTTGAAGGGTGTCTTAAAAATCCTGGGGCTGGGGAGTTGCCCAGCTTTTCCAGCTTTCAAGCTGGAAAACATCCTAGCTAAAGAGATTGAAAGTAGCTTCACTATCACGAGCTGGCTATTTCAGAAGCCTGCAGTTGAATATTTTCATGGGATAAACTTCAAGCAGTTCTTTGTATATTGAAGAAGGCAGTACAAGGGACAATCTCAGTCTGTTGTTTCCTTGCAGTGAATACCTCGCTGTCTTCAAGAAGACTGTCTCATCACATGAGATCTTCCTGCAGCGGATTGCTTCTCATCCTGTGCTCAGCAAAGATCGCAATTTCCATGTTTTCCTGGAGTATGACCAGGATGTAAGACTTTTTTTTTCCTTGTTTCCCTTTCCAAATGAGGCAAACTGTTAGGAGTGCTGTTGTTTTTGCTGGGCACAGTCAGAATGTTCTGTGAATCTGTGCAGCATCAGCAAGTAGATATTGCAAGTATTTCTGTGAGATGACTGGAGGGTGAAAGCCTGACCTTTAGACCTTTCTCTGTGATGAATTTCACAGTGTTTCTAAATCCTTGTCAAATTTGTTAGGAAGCTACCTTTGCATGTCTTTATCTTGGGAGCATGTATGGCTCACATGTAGCTGTGCTGTGTTGCATGATCCGAAAATGGAGGAATGGAGGTGTATTAAAGTCAGTCCTGCATCTGTTTTGTCATACCTAATTATGAGTGATAGATGCTGATCCAAGATGTGCAAGGAGAAACTGAACTGTTTCTGGAAATGGGAAAAATCTGTGCCACAGAATAGTTGAACTACTTGTAGCCAAGCCATTTGTTACATGTTACACTTTTATATGGGTATTATGAAGGGCTTGGAAAGGAACCTGCTCTGACATGTGCTACCTATAAAGGATGTTACTACCTTGCAAGACGAAACAGTCTCTTTTTTTTCCCTCCCTGGGTATAACTTTAAATCTGCTTTGGCCTCTCTATTACAGCTGAGTGTTCGGAGGAAAAACACTAAAGAGATGTTTGGTGGCTTTTTAAAAAGTGTAGTAAAGAGTGCTGATGAGGTCCTCTTCTCTGGAGTCAAGGTAAGGTTGTTGCTTTGTCTCTCACCCTAATCTTGCTTGTTTCTTGCTTCCTGCCCCAGGGAAGTTACTCCTGTCTGCTTCAGGCTTGCTGTGCAGGAGGCTCAGCTGCTGACATTAACCTGACTTGCTAACTGCTCTCCCAACTTGAGGGGAGGAGCCTGTATTAATTTTGACTTCTCACTGGAGCTTTAGGCTGTTAAATTTATAATTTAACAGTGTATAAGCAACGTTTCTGGATGCAGAAGAGTTGCCTTAATATCTGATACTGGTGGAGAGAAAGGAATTATACCTTCAGGAAATGTGCTTGTGGATTTTGTCTATGTTGGAGCTCTGAAGAGACATGATTTATGGGTTTCTGCTTATGCTAGACGAGATCAAATGCCAAAGACACCTGTAAATGGTCTTGCTCCAGCTTTTGTGTCATGTTGCCATGACAAACACTTCCCAATAAGCTTGTGGTCCTATCCACAGTGTCATGAAACATTACAATATGTATCTTGTTGGTGTGGATGAGAAACAACCTTGTAAACTGCTTTGTCCTTAGCTGGAGTGTTGCAGCAGGCCTAGGAAATAAATTTCCAGCAGCTGGGAGTCCTGAGGGCTGTCCCATACCAACTTACTGGCTGTTCCACACAGCCTGCATCAGTATTTGGGTGTCAACTTCATCTTCACTGCATAGTGAGAAAGAAGCTTGGCAGGTGGCTTGGTTTGTCAAACCCTTGGCTCACATCTGGTCTTGAACAGTTTTTCAATGGGGACTGATGGGCCTCATGCTCAGGCCCAGGCTATGGTTGTTTCTTTGGCCCTTCCCAAAATAGGGAAGAGGTTGTATTCTGCAGTTACTGACTTAACAGGTCATATTCTTTTTCAGGAAGTGGAAGATTTTTTTGAGCAAGAGAAGACTTTTCTTGTGAACTACTACAACAGAATCAAGGATGCATGTGCAAAAGCAGATAAGATGACAAGATCTCATAAAAGTGAATCTTTTCAAAGCCCTTTCGAAAGATCATGCAGTTGTGCTGATTTCAGCCTGAAAACCTTGTCTTGTTCTTGCAGATGTTGCAGATGACTATATTTATACTTCAGCTTGTTTGAACAGCCTGGCATTAGAAGAGCCTACAGTTATCAAAAAGTAAGCAATTCTGACTGTTCATAAACACATCCTGAGTCTGGCAATACCAAGTTTCTTCTGTAAAATCCAGAGGATTGAGTCATAGGTGGTTTGAGTTTCTTGAATTACAAGCAAGTGGCATTAAAACTTTCCTTCCTCTGGTCCTCCTGCAGACCTGATGTTATCAATTGTACCTAACTCTGAACTAGTTGATCTCCTG
Source organism: Monarcha castaneiventris obscurior (assembly GCA_026261815.1). Classification (NCBI taxonomy): domain Eukaryota; kingdom Metazoa; phylum Chordata; class Aves; order Passeriformes; family Monarchidae; genus Monarcha; species Monarcha castaneiventris. The sequence continues at coordinate 4,567,402 of JAMPIT010000897.1, forward strand.
CCTGTTGTGTCCTAGAGGTTACTTGTGCTGGCCATCAAAACTCTTAAACAGAAATCTCCTTGTTTCTCTTCAGGCCACAAACTGCTAGAGACTCTTGAAGAAAGGGTTTATGCGTGTGTGTTCTACTGTGCTGTTAAATATAACTGCACTAGGTCAGCTTACACTAGGTCTGTACTATCTTCTGGACCTTTGCACTTCCAGAATACTAGGGGATTTTTAAGCTGGGGAAACCCAGTCACCTTTTCTGAGCTGACTTCTTCCACCTTTTGACTTTGCTATCAATTTACCAAGACCTTGTTAAAACAGAGTGTATAGCTGAATAAACAAGTTCATCCCTGACTATCCCTCTTGGATAACAGCAGGGAAATTCTCCACAAGACCTTTATGCTCTGGAGATCAGCATTGTTATATTAAATGGTGTTGAGCTGCTAAGCTGTACTTCTCTGCTAGGCTGGAATCCAGCACATTGAACCTTTTTCCCAGGTCTTTGCCTAAATGAATTTATTTTGAGCCCTTGTTTGGATCTGTGCACAGGAGTAAACTCCAGCCTTCAGCTTTCTGGTTTCCTGCCAGTTGATCCTGGCATTTATCAGACTAAGAAGTATCTCAAACTTACTTATGCATTTTTTTTTTCTCACTAGGTACTTGTTGAAAGTTGCAGAGCTCTTTGAGAAACTCAGGGTAAGAGAAGCTTTGCTGGGGGTGGGTGTGGGGGAGAAGAATCTCTGACTGTGAGTGTTGCTGTTCTCTGTTACACACCAACTATCTGATTTTTTTTTTTTTTTCCTTTTGCAGAAGGTAGAGAGTAGAGTTTCATCTGATGAAGACTTAAAGCTCTCTGAACTGTTGAGATACTACATGCTCAATATAGAAGCTGCTAAGGTGAGAACAGTTTTCTTTTTGAAGCTTAGTTTTGTTCTGGGCAACACAACTCACTCATGGTGTTCTTTGTGCTTTAAGGAGACAGGAAAGTGGCCCCTTGTTTTGCCTAAGAAACCTGACATTCTTAAACCACAGCAGAATATAGAAGCTATATATTAGCTAGCTGGAGCCCAGCCACTTAGAGAAGACCTTGGACCAATTTTTCTTTGGCATGTAAAGTGGAAGAACTCTTTAAATTTCTGTAAGTTAGAGCAAACTGAATTTAAGTCTGCAGCAGTTTCTTTCCTGTCCCCTGCCTTGAGTACTCATGGACTTGCCAATAAAATCAATGATGACTAATTAGTAGCTGGGATTGACTTCAGGGTTTTTAGAGTACCTTAGCACAAATATGTGGTAATTTGTGAGGGCTATTGTGGTCTGGACTTCCAAGAGGGCTTTGGTAGATTGATGTGACTGCAAAAGCCTTGCTGGCAACTCTTCCAATCAAAACTGGATTTGACAGGGAGATGACTATGCTGAAAAAAGGCATCTAGGTATAACCTACAGGGCCTCTTCATCCAGAGTCCTACTGGTGATGTGAGGTACCCCAGAACATCCACTACAGCCTCTCTCAGTGTGATGTTCTGTTGTTCAGACACCACAGCTGTACTCCTGCTAGATTAGAAAGGGATTGGCTCAGAGACTTGTACTACTTCTCCTGTCTAGGTTAGTGCAGTGCTTCAGTCAAACTGTGGGATCTCCAACAAATTAAATGTCTGCTGGAAGTAGACTGAGGGAATTCAGAAAGTGCTTTTCCTTCTTAGTGGAGAAATCCACCTTACAGCAGGATAAACTACTTTAAGGGAAGAAATGTTGCCTATAGCAGCTCTTAGACTTCCTTCACTAAGGCATAAGTGGCTGTCCTGACCATGTAGTGCTGCATTGTGGAAGGCTCCTATTGCTATGCCAAGAGCAGGCTGTAATAGCTTGTTGGAAAAAGCAGAATCTGGTGCTGAAAGAAGTGAAACCTCCTGCTGCTAAGGTAGCTGTAACCTCAGTTTGGGAAGTAGTCCTGCTAAGGCTCTGGTGTGCTACTTCTGTCTATTCAGGATCTTCTGTACAGACGAACCAGGGCTCTTGTTGACTATGAGAACTCCAACAAAGCTCTAGACAAAGCCAGACTAAAGAGCAAGGACGTCAAGCTGGCTGAGGCACATCAACAGGATTGCTGTCAGAAGTTTGAAAAGATTTCAGAATCTGCAAAACAAGGTAAAACAGGCTTTGCTGTCCTTACACTTAAAGGAGAGCTTAATGCAGTCGAGGTCTCCATCTGACCTTCAGCTACTGAAGGCTGCTGAACAAATAGTCTGGACATCCCAAGGACAGTGTAGGTGCCTGTAAAACTAATGCAGCTAAGCATTTTTAAAAACAATTCTCTGTAGCAGAGCAGTGTCAGTACTACACCAACCTTATTTATAAGCCCCTAGTATGTGCTTTCTGGACTGAACTGAGCCTCCATGTGGATGTAACTACTTAGGTAGTAGAAGGTAACTAATTATCTCAGTCAGAACTGTGCAAACAGGCTTTTGCTCTGTCCCAGTGCAGCTGAGTGCCTTCTCCAGAGTTTCAAACACTGGTTCTTAGTAGAAGAGAGTGTGTGTGTATATATATATATACACACATATATATAATATATGTATTTGGACAAAATGAAGCAGAGGAAGCATGCTTTCATGGTATACTTGCTACTCCTTTAGTCTATCTGGCTTTTAAATGTTGTGTGTTCTCACAGAGTTTGTGTGGCTTTTTTCTGTTTTATTCCAGCTGTCTTCCTACAAAGCTTTTCTGTCTCAGGCTGTCTGTGTGTCATGTGATAACTGCATCTGTCTAGAAACAGCAAGACTAACTCCTGAACCTTTTTTTGATCAAATACTGTAATTTGAGCTGCACAACAGAACTCCTGAGACATAAGGGCGTTACTGAAACTTGTCACACTTTGTATATCTCTTATCTTTGTTTTTTTCCTTCTCTACAGAACTGATGAGCTTCAAACAGAAGAGAATAGCAGCATTCCGCAAAAATTTAATTGAAATGGCAGAACTGGAAATAAAACATGCAAAGGTGTGTTCCCTGGAATTTACCAGGCATGGGTTGAGAGAAGTGAGAACTGTGTAACTGGGAGGATTTGCTGGGTCACCTGACATGCCATCAGGCAGCCTCATCTGTGGGTTTGACCCCTACTGTGTCTAGAGGCAGCTGCTGCTTCCAGTGCTCCTGGGTGCTGTGACAAGAGCACATCCTGCAGCTTGTGGTCAGGCTGTCAGTCCTTGTCCCTTGCCTTGTCAGCAGAGGGGACACTTGCTTTGTAGCAGCCTCTGCCAAGCTGTGCTAGGCAGGCTTGAAGGGTCTGTTAGCTTAGTGTAGAAAACAAAGCAGTAACTGTGCATCCTCAGCTCCTTTTGAAGAAGGAAAGTCTAATGTCCCACTCCCTGAGAGTACTGGACTTTACCACAGGCAGCTGCTTCAGTGCTGAACTGGAATGTGACACAAAGGCCTGGACAACACTGCTCAGTTTGGCCCTCTTTAAAAGCTTCCTGTTGTCTTTTGCCCCTCTCCTTACCACAAACTGAGTCATGGTTGCAGGCCTGCAGGAAGAGGCAGATAGCAGACTGTATGATCTGGTTTTAGTTCTTTACTGCTTGAATGCTTGTCTTTGCAGTAGGAGCTCTTTAGCATTGGCATAGGCTACAAAATCCTGTGATGGACCCGCTATTTGGGAAGCTACTTCATTGTGAAAGGCAGGATTGAATTATCAGTCATCCTCATCTGAAACGAATTCTCTTCCTTTGCAGAACAATGTGTCTCTCCTGCAGAGCTGTATTGACTTGTTCAAGAACTGAGGAGTCTTACTCTGAAAATGTGACAAAAGCATCAATTGCACTCAATGGCCAGGAGCAACTTATTGGCTTGACTTCATTATCTTAAAATAAATATTGTCACTGAGATTGTTTCACTAATACTTAAATATGTTGATAGGGATACATTGACTTTATTGGTATAAATGAGAGCTGAATTGTGTATGAATTGTCTGGATGTAGCTAACATCCTGTTGGCTGATAACTCAAAATGAGTCAAATGTAAGAAATTAATTTGCTGTTGACTGACTTCATCTAGCAGAAAAAGTTTACTGAGAACTCCTTTTTTGCGGGATCATAATCTGTCTCTTCATGGCCCTGATATATTTAAAACTTGCAAGTGAGAGTGACTTAAGGGTAATAATTTTATAAAGTGAATATCTTAGCATTCCACTTCCCAGACAGATTTATACTACAATATATTTTGAATTTCTATAACTACATTCACTATTTGTACACTTGGGCAACACAGCAAATAAAGATGTCTGACACAATGGGCTGTTGTATGGCAAGAATTTGTGTGGGATGTAAAGTGACAAAGAGGCTTCAGACACAGAACTGTCATGAATTACTCATCACCTGGAGCTCTTCAGAGCACGAGAGAGAAGTATTTGACTCAAGAGGATTGTTCTTGGAATGGGTGTTGAAATGAAATGCGTGGACTTCAAGTCATGTTGCTGTTTGCGTGGCTGTCTGCAACTTTTTCTTCCACTATGCTGCACATACAGCATTGTAAAGTAATTTTACACCTCCTACTAGCAACAAGAGGCTGTTTAAATCTTCAGGACTTCTGGAAGCATAGGCCTGGACAATCTTCTGTGAGGTATAAACCTCCTGAAACTTTGCATGGTTGGCTGGGCTCACACTGCCATAGCAGAGGTGGCTCAGCCCATAAACCCCAGAGCCATCACTGGACAGTTTGCTATCAGTTAGCACATATGGATATAGGTCAGTGAGTCAGATCCTCCTAAAGGCAGCTTTTTGGGTAAGATGAATGTCTCAGCTTTGCCTAATTTCATGTGACCAAACTTCTAATCATGCTCAAAGTATAGGCTCTGTGGCTGTGCTCTGGGCAGAGTGCCTGGAGCAGCTTCAATCAGTGAAGCTCTGAGAATGGGCAGCTCTGTGGCAGATTCTATGGGTTTACTTTCCTCTGACCTACTGCTTTTCCTTCTTGGTACCCCATGAAAACTGAGCAGCTTTTGCCAGCCACACCATCCTGCAGCTGAAAAATATCCAAACTCCTTTTTCCTTTGTTTGACAGGAATAGTTTCAACTTGTGGTTGCTCGCCATAAGTCCAGTGTGCCCATGTGGCCTCTATGGAGCTGATAGGTGGCAGTGATGCTTCCTATGCCAGTGTAGTGGTTTGGTTCAAATTATCTATTCCTTACTTATTTTCCAGATGTCAGGTAAGCTCCTTGCCACTTGTCCTGGGGCCGTTAGTGGTCCCAAACTGGACTGGCAAAGCCTTGGCTTTCTCCAGAGAAAGGGTGCAGTTGTTTTTGCCATGACAAGCAACAATTTATGTCCCTACTCCAGATGAGGGTAGGTTTCCTACACTGCCCGTAGCAGTGTGTTTGAAGCTAAGTGAGAGGCCCTTTTTCTGTTTCAAATACCCTTTTAGAGCTTTTCCACAAGATGTTTGTTGTTGTGTAGTTGGCGCTCCAAATTCTTGGCATACCTTAATCCAAGTGAAGATATTAATGTGAACAGATTGAAAGTATGCAAAACCCTTTGAGTGGCTGTAATTATGGCTTTAGCTTGATGCTGCAGTTATTGTAGTTACAGTTAATTCACAGTAACTGCAAGAAAGCTGTAAAGCAATGCCTCTTCCAATGCCACTGTTGCTCTGGAGGAAGGTGCTGCGTGTCAGCTGCTGCCAGCAGAGTGCATCGCAGTCATCTTCAACGCGGTGACTTGGAAAATATGCCAGAGCACAGCTCACGCCTCTGGAGGCCAGTGGGTGGCAGGCTGTAACCTCCTCCCACGTTTCCCCTCAGGCTGAGTTGAGATGAAGTCCTGAAAAGGCTGCTGCATCCCCCAGTTTCTTACGTGGTATCTGGACAGATGTTGATACATGAGAGGAATTAGCTGTGTATGTAGGCAGCCTGCTCATAAGGAAGGACAGAAATATTCCTTTAACACGTGTAATATCACTGGGCCTGGCTTTTCTTACAGCAGAGCCTTGAATAAAGCCTTAGCAGAATAAAGATCAGCTTGGGCAAATCAGTGTGATAAGGGCAGGTTATCATCAATATGAAAATAAGTTTTTTAGAAATATTGCTGAGACCTAATTTGGGGTGGATGAAGGCAGAATTTCAATCCCAAACAAGGATTGACTAATGTACATTTACTGATCCCATCTGTAAAGCAGATTAGCTTTAACTTTACGAGCTTGTTCCTCTAGTTTATGAGTTAAAAATTGGCTTTTGAGAGCAGGCACAGGCCTTATCACTGTGATGGTAACTGCTGTGAAAAGCCACACACTGCACATGTCAGTTCTTCTCCCCTGTTTGAATGAGGGCAGAGGAAAATCCACTGTTTGGTCAAATTTACTATGGTTTGTTAAACATCCAGCTGTAGAAAAACTGCAGATGGGAACCAACCTGGTCCCTATGGTTTGTTAAACATCCAGCTGTAGAAAAACTGCAGATGGGAACCAACCTGGTCCCATACAAGAGGCTCAAAAACGTGTCCTGTTGTACAAGGCTGTGATTCCAGGTGCTGCAATAAAATGGATTTGTAGCCATAGAAAGGGAATGATTAAGGATCAAATGTACTTCAGGAAGGAACTGGTTTGCTCTGACATGTGCAAGTAGTCATGATTCGAGGAAGACACATCACTGATGCTGAGGCTGGCAAACAAAACAGAGAACATCTTGTGTGCCTTTGGGATACATAAAGCCAGGAAGAGCTGTGGGCATGTGCTCTTTGTGCTGGTTGTTGCTGGCTCTGTGCTTCCCACAGTGATTCTGCACCTATGACCAGCTTTACAAGCCAGAAACTCTGCTAACACCCTGGCCTGAGTGGGGGCAGAAATTCATCTGCCATCCAAATTATCTTGGGATGATTACTGATGTTTTAATCAGGGATTCATATAACTGGTTGTTTGGGAGGGTGTTCTTTATTTGTTTTGGCTTTTAATACGCTCCCAATTTATTCTGCTTTTTTCCATTCCATCCTGTTTCTTCTGGATTGCACACTGTAGGGGAGCTCTGATCTGAGGCCCTGCCTTGTGCTACGCTTCTGATAGCAAATGTGAATTTCTCAAAGCGTGGATTTGGGAAGGTTTTCTCAGCAGGTATTAAGTTTCTGACTTGCCGTCTCTTTCAACAGATTGGGAGAAGCTGCTCGTTTATGCTGTGAAGCAGAGAGCTCTGCAGAGTTCCTGCTCTTAGATGATGGAGTTTTCAGTTCTTCCCTGCTCTCCCAGCACTTGCTGCTATGGTTGAGAGCACAGTTAAGAGTGATTTCAGTTTGTCTTCCTAAACACCTGCGTCATCGCTTGGTGACAGTGGAATATCTGCAATGGATTTGAAGTCGGTCCATTGGCGGATCACCGCTCAGCAGTGAATGAGTGCAGGCACTGGTGATCCATTTAATCCCTCGGATTGTTGCCTGGCTCCAGCTTTGGACCTGCAGCTCACTGTTTACCAAAAATTGTTTTTCATCTGCTATCGAAATGCTGCCCGGTGGCTGAGCTCTGGTGTGGGCTCAACCTTGCTTTTTGTTTACTTTTAATATTACAAAGCCACTGAGAAGGCCCAGCTGAGATCAGAGTCCAGCTCAGCTGGGTTTTCATGCTTGCATGCTAAAAGTAATCCCTGCTAGGAGTGCTTTGTAACTTAAACAGAGCAGCAGGAACGGTGCCTGTTGCACAGGACAGGGAATTCAGGTAGTGTGTGGAAAAGGTGACTTGCCTGTGGTTCCATGGGGAGTTTTTGTCAGAGCCAGGAATTTAACTTGAATCTGGAATTCCACTCCAGGGCTCCTGCTGTCTTGGAAGCAGTCAGATGAGTGCTGGTGTTTTTGAGTTTGGCTGTCCCTTGGCTGTGGTTTGCTGCTCTTCTGTGCAGATGTGGTGACTGCCAATGTCACTGTTCTGCCTTTGCTCCAGTGCAGTGAAACATTTCAGTCAAAGTGACTTTTAGTGCTCTCTTCAGGGGGTCTGTTTTCCTTGGCAGTAGAATTGCAAGGTCACTTTCTGCAAGAGAGGCTGCTGGAGTCCTGGACAGGTAGAAATGCATCATTGTGAGAGCTCCTGTGCTGGTGCTTTGGGTTCTTGTCAGCACTCACAACTAGAGAGCAGTGGATTGTGTGCACTTACTGCTTGCAGCACCGTAACCTCTTTTAGGTAAGACTGCAGAAGTCTTCCCTATCACTTAAGGGATTCCCATTCCCTTTTTGTTCCTTGTGTTTAATGTTGTTTTGCTGTTCTTCAAAAACTTTCCTGTTCTGTGTGGGGGCAATGCCCCTGAGAGTCTGACTCACTGATATGAAACAGGAGTAAAAAAGAACTTTGAGGTTCCTGTTTAAAAACAATGTCCTGCTTTGTTAAGTCTGGTTTAGTTAGGATCAAGTTTGTTCTGCTCCCTCGCTAAGGGATTTTAAAAGAAAAAAGTAGAAAGAACAAAGCCCGACTCTAAAACAGCACAGGTTTAGATTGTACCTGTGGCTCAGCCCAAAAATATACCTCAGGTTTAGTATAATTTAGTCAGGAGCTTCCAGCTCTTTCTTGGACTGCTCCTCCTTGAAGGCCTTGCCAAACAAAACCTCTTTAAGCATAAGAGGTTAATGAGAAATGTTCCAGTACAGTAAAATTTGAGACAGCAATGGATGTAGTTTCATCATGAGTTCACTGCCACTGAAAGAGGACGGCCTCACTTCCCCTCCTATTTTGTTCTTCACGCATCCCTTGGGCTGGTCCTGATGTTGGTGTGGCCTCAGGCCAAGCTGATGTAACTCACTAAAACGGCATGGGATGGGCCAAAACAAAACAAAGGCTTTTTGCCAAGTCGGTGCACTGAATCTGGATGCCTGGAGCTGAGGAGCACACAGACCTATGCAAGGGCAGCTCAGAGGGGATGGAGAAGGCCACCTTGCTGGAGAGGCTTAGTTTGGCTCAGCTGTGTTTTGGAACTGTTGGACCAGCACTGGTCCAGCGAGTGCTTCCCTTCCAGGAAAGAGTGGCAAGATTACTTCTAAACCTGCAACAGGAAGACCTGGGCCATCAAAGTCCAGAGCTGCCTTCATGACAGGGACTGTCTTCGAACTGAGCTGTGCCTTGTTGGAAAAAGCAAAACCCTGTCGTTTGGAAGGTGCACAGACAGCTCTTGCTGGGAGGTGCTGGTGGTTGGTGACTTCTTCAGAAAGACTTGAGTGCCCAGAGCTTGAGAAACTCCCCCTGCATGGGCAGTGCAGCACTGGAGATTCACCCCCACTGGCAAACCTTTTAAGGAGGGTGGCGGAGTTCATTGGGACCATGGGTATGGAAAACATCAGCAAGTTAAAGCCAGGAGCTAACAGGCAGTGCCACTTTAAAATTTTTCATTCTGCTCTGGAGATTATTGGCACAGCCTCCTTCAGTAAATGCAAAGTGGTTGCCATGGAGGACAGGAAATCCCTCGTCTGCACAGAGAAAGAAAACATTGGAAACTGTCCTACTGTAAAGCACAGCTGCCTCTGTGCTGGGAGAGGGGTGCTTGCTTCTACGGAGTGTTTTCCAAAGGTCTCTGTTTTTGTCTGCAAATCTTTGCACATATTTGCTCTGTTTCTTAGCGGGCTGCTTGTGCGTTTAAGAAGAGCTGGACAAAGGAAGTGAGAGCAGCTGGTTAGGACTAGTTTTAAGTGCCCTGATTAATGTGAGAAGCAGGAGGGATTTTCACTTGGAAGTAAGATACTTAGCAAACTTTCAGTGTATGCCTCTCCATTTAACTCGGCAGCTCCTCTCATTCCTGTTTCCCTCTGCCTTCCCTCTCTGCGTTTTCTTGCCTCGGACCTCTTGGAGCAGCAGGCTCTTGTGCTGTGCTGGCTCTGTGCTCTCTACCTGGAATCTTTAACACGTCCTGGCTGCTGTTGCTGGCAGTGGGAGCACCAGTTTGGGCCATGTGTGCAGATGGAGCAGCTGGCCATCTGTTCCTGCAAATACCCAGATGTTTAGAGCTGGCCTGTCCTTGTGAGATGGGTAAGAGGTGAGACTCGAGGCAGATCTTTTGGGACACGTTGGTGCCATCTTTCCCGGCTTTATAGGAGGATCCAGTTCCCTCAGGAGCTGAGACCAGGCAAGCCTGTGGTGGGTTAACTAACTTTGTCAAGCCATCACTGTTAATTAACATCATCAAGCTGCATGAAGGCTGAGCTGCCTGGATGCTGCTAACCCATGAATACCTAACCCACCATCACCAGGGTTGTCATTGTTCCCTATGGGCTGCTTCAGGGGCCAGATGAGCAGGTTACCATTGATGGAACACTGGTGATTATTGATCACCTGTAGATACTGATCACCACTGGAACAGGGGTTTCCCTTCTTCCAGAGGCACGTTTGTCAGTTGTTTAGTTCAGCTCTGGCTCTGTCCCACTGCTGTCCTTTCTGCCCACACCATCGTGGTCCCAAGTTGTGTTTTGAACACAAAAAGAGAAGGCCATGTCTGACTTGGTGAGCTTTAGCCTTTGCTTGGCAATGTTTTCTGGGCCAAGTTTTTGAGCTGCTGCTCATGAAGCTGGACTTGTTTCAAGGCTCCAGAGGATATTCCTGCAAGTAGACCATGGTGTTCTGGGAGGTATTCTGGCTGGAGAGGAAAGGGAGCTGTGCTCCTCAACTTCTCATCGTTCACCAGTCACTGCTTTCAACATGATGTGTTAAATCAGCAGCAAAGTCTCTGGGGATCCCTCTTGGAATTGCTCACAGTGACACTGTGGGTGAATTGAAGGTACCTTTGGCACCCAGTGTGATGGGAACAGTGTCAAAACCCCAGAACTCCTGTATCCTTCCTGAAGCTGCTCCAGGATTTCCCTTGCAGCTGTTCCCAGCCTTGCCTCAGCCCAGCTTTTATGCCATGCAGAATGTTCAAAGGACCCTCTTGCTCTGCTTCGTGTCACGTTGGGAGACTCTTCTGACGTCACCTGGCATGGCTGTGTTGACTCACATCAACACAAGACTGATTTACACCAGCAGGGCTCCCTGGCTGTGTTTGCCCAGCCCTGAATATGGCAGGTTCTGACGTCTGTCTGCAGTCAACACGAGGCCACCTGATCCATGTCTTCCTTTTATGACTGACCACAAAGTGCCACCTCCTCCTTCCCACCACCAGCCCTCCCTGGGTATATTTGCGCAAGTCGAGTCCCACCCTCTGTGCTGCTTTATTTTCCCGTCCATAGCTGGGAGTCCTGTGTGTTTTAGGTGTCTTCACCTTGCTGGGATGTGGTTCCTCTTCCCTGATGTGAGGCTGGGCTTTTTAAGCTTCACATCCATCTGTTGCAGAAAGCCTGCTTAACCCTGGGCACAGCATTCTGGGGCTGGACTGGCACAGTTTGGCATTGGTGTAGGGCCTGGCTGGGTCTCTTTAGGGCTACCTGATTCTCAGAGTGTTTCTAGTCCTTTGGCCTGTAAAATGTGCAAGGTGACAAGGAAACCACTTGCTGATGTCAACAAGGCAACGTGAAGAAGAAAACCCCTGCCTGTCCCTTATCTGTGTGCAAAAGGAGGAATCAAAGGCAGTAAATGAAAACAAAGATGGTCTTGTTCATCTTCAATTTGGTTGTCAATGACAACCTTTCTGGAAACTGTGTGTTGCATGGAGCCTGTTCTTTTGATTTTCTAGAGGACCAGGCCATCCTTTTGTTAAAGAAAGTGGCTAAAGAACTGGGCTCAGGGGTGAACAAATCTCTCACATTAGACCTCAGGACAGCACCTTCTTCCTTTGTGGCACGGATTGGCAAAAGGGACATCAAGAGCTTGGTGTTCTGCAGGAGAAAGGCAGAAGGCAATGCCAATGGAACCAGTGCTGGGTGGCCGTGTGTGTGTCCATCTTGGGCGTTTTGGATACACACACCACCTCTTTATGTCAGCCACTTTGAGGGGCTCTGGAGAGAATGATTTAAAAAAATCCTTTGGGCTGCAGAAAACCAAGTGCCAAATGTAATGTGGCACCTGGGTGCTGTGCATGGCTCGGCCTTCACTCGAGTAGAAGAGGGGAAAATGAAAGATTTATTTGATCTCCTTGGGACCGTGCACATAATTTTTGTGTGCTTGAGCAAAATGGGAGGCTGGAGGATGTGCTCTGGAGGGAGAAACACGATGCTTGGCTGGAAAGCTTTCCTCAGGCAGGATAATTTGGTCTAGAGAAGCTGGTTAATCATAAAAGCCACGTGGTGTGCCAGGACACGAGGCTTAAACTGCCAAAGCTTCCTTGGTGCACACAGCAAGCAGGGGGAGGTACAGCACAAACAGGGAGGGCTCTGTGGGAGACAGGCATCCCCGTGTCCCAGTGGAGAAATCCTTGCAAATAAACCACCTGGTTTAGCTGCTCTGTTTGGTTACTGAGCAGCTAAAAAAGGAGCAAGGACACCGGGAGGACACTGCTGACTGACGGCTGGTGAGAGATGGATTGCTCTGGGGAAAGATGGAGGCGGTGACAGCTTCCTGCCCTCTTTCCTCCCCCGACTTCAGCCACGGCAGGAAGGATGGAGGAATCTCGTTATCGCATGTTGGCATTGTGCTGTTGGAATATTCCTGCCTGGTGTTCAGTAACCCGCTCCAGAGTGGGTGGTGCAGATAAGAAGGGGCCTACAAGTGTGGCCTGGGGAGCAGGCTCAGCAGATAGCCCCAGATCCATTCCTTGCTCCTGGAGCAATGGATTTGGGGTCTTCTGGCAGCTCCCCTCTGGGCTTGACAGGTAAGAGCACTTCTGGGGACATTGCTGGAGGTATAAAAAGGGACCATTTCTTTTAAAAGCACAACAGAGAGGAGGAAATGGGAGCTCTGAGTGCACCTCCTGTCCTCTGCCTGCCCCTCTATGCCAGTGTGTGCATATCCTGTGCCTACCAAAGCCACAAGATAAGGCAGCCCTGGAAGGAGACTGGTTTTCTGGGTGAGTGACTGAGCTCTGGGCTGAAATTACACAGTCCTTGTTTAAGTGCCTGTCCTGCAGCTCTGCAAAGATGTGACAAAACAGGCAGGGGAGAGGTGGGAAGGTGTCTGTCCCCCAGGGGGTTGCAAAGGGAGAGCCACAAGATTGGGTCCTGATTCCTCACTAATTTGGCCAGAGGTGTGGCAGTACCCCCAGCTCCAGCACGTACCAGCAGCACAGTCCTGTGACCTTTCAGTGCTCAGAGATGGTTTTCCATGCTGTCCCAAGCAGGTGAGGAAGATGCTGTGTTGGATGGACACGTGTTGGAGTTGTTTTGCCCAGGCCATGCCATGGGGAATTGGCCAGCAAGTCAGTCCATGCCCTGGGCTGCACAGGGGGCTCGGGAGCAGGTTGGATCCTGCTGAGCTCTGCGGAAGAGGCACTTTCTGTCCCTAGAATGCCAGCCTGGATGCACTGCAAAGCATGGATGCATCATGGCTCCACTGGCTTTACAGAAAGCTGTTTCTCAGCGTTCTCAGCTGCAAAGCTGCTCAGGACAGGACCTTTGGTAGTGTTTGTGTAACACCTCGTGTACAGGAGCCCCAGTCCCAGCTCTAAATGGTCATCCCAGGAGCAGGTGCTTCCTGAGCCCTCTGAACCTTTGGGGCTCTTTGCTCTGCAGAGCTGGGCCAGAGAAAATGGATCCATCCCCTTGGCCTGGAATTGTAGGAATGCTTAAAGGAACGAGCTGTAATGCTGCAGTGAGCAAGCACAGATTGAAGGGGGGAAATGGAGGGGAGAGACAGTGTCACCCACAACGCTGGGGTAGATCAAGGCATCCCTGGCTGCAGGAATAATGTGTCTTCAGTGCTCTCATCCAAGCCCAAAGAGGTGTATCCCTCCATATCCGTGACTGTGGTGTTTGCTGATGAGGAGTGTCCATGTGCCAGCCACTCGATTCCCAGATGGAGGACAAGCTATTTGCCTGCTGGAAGGAGAGGGTAAAGAAGACCTTTGCTCTGCCCTGAATCTCCCTGTGGGCTCCACCATTCCTTGTATCCCTGCCTGGCCACTCCATTAGGCCTCCTGTGCCTCCTGGCTGGGCTGTGCAGGGTGTGTTCCTTCCATATGGGTGTTTTTGCCGTGAGCGATCGAGCCCAGAAATCTGATACATGAAGGCAATATCACGGCTGATTTCCTGGAGCCAGTAAGGGCAGGGATTGGAAAAATAACTTGGCATGTTTCAGTGAGGTGCTTCTTGTAGCGTAGCACCAGGCTGGGGAATGAACAGCAGAAAGTGGAGGGTGATGAGCTGTGACAAGGACACTGCAGCAGGTAGGAGAGGGGATTTTTAATGGGTGTGTTTCCACCCTACAAGGCCCTGCTGTAAATTTGGGAGGAATGTGCTCTCTCGCTGAGGCAAGGCTGAGTGAAACTCTCCCTGTTAAGCACCAAAGGCAGGCTGTGCTTCCCTGGCAAGTGCAACTTGCTTTCCAGCCTCAGGAAAAGGAGAAACCCCAAGAAAATGGCCTCATGTGTTGGATGGCTGCAAAGGTCAGATCACAGAGGAATCCATAAATGCGCCTGCAAAAACTGGAATGAAAGAGAGCCCACCCACCCCAGGGTGCTTTTTTGAGGTCTCCAAATGGGGAAAGGAACATGCAAGGGGCTAGACTGCTAGGAGGAAGTTAAAGGTGTGTGAGGGTGGTTTTTTTTGGTCAGGTCTGGCCAAGTCTGTGTTACTAAATTACCTCCAGAACAGGGTAGCCATGTCGCTGCTGCTGCTGGAAGTGCTGGCTGACCCATGCTGTCTCCCAGATCTTGGATACCTGCAGAATGAAGCTCCTTGGCATGGGCTGAAGCCACACCAGGGACCATCCTAAGAGTCACAGCTCCAACTCCCAGCCAACCCAGAAAGTGCCTTCTTCTTCTTTTGATCCAGTGGGAGGCTGCTTGGTCCCAGCTGATCTCTGAGGACAGGGGAATATTCAAGCTGCAGGACTACTTGGACAAGGAAAAGACTGAACTAAAGGAGGGTCTTTGGGGCATTTGGTGGTTTCTGGGAGGTGGTGGTGCAGTTCCTGTGGCTGCTCATCTTTCTTTCAGTGGTGCCAGCCTTTCCTGCTGGGGAGCAGGCTCCTTGTGGCCCCAGTGCCTGATGTGGGGTATTGAGGTGAGGCTCCTGTGCTGGAGAACCTCGTGTATCACTAGGGCCTGTGATTGTTTGGCATGTTGGTGGGATTGTTTTCCCACTTCAGCTGTATTCGGATCAGCATCCCAGCTTTAAACCAAATGCTCTGAAATCAGTCCAAGAAAAGAGTATTTGTTGCTGAATCTGGGGTTTGCCCAAGACACCAGGTCTGTCTGTGCTGCAGGCACAGGCCACAGGTACCCTGGCAGCTCTGTTTGCTGCCCAGCTGCAGCCACAAGCACAATGTGTGGCAGAGCTCCCACCCTCACCTTGTCTGTAAATATTTTTATCCTTCCCTGGTCAATCAACAGCCTGCTATTTGCACAGGGAGAAGGCAGCAGATATTTGAAGAATTAATTTTCTGTGCAGCCCCTTCACAGGAGCTGTGTAGGAATGATTCTTGGTGGGACTGTGGGATAACAAAGCAGAGGGAGCAGCAATGATTCCTTCTGCTGTGCAATGATGCCAAGGGGCACAGCCTCAGCAATGTTCCTTCGGGGATTTCTGGAGCACGGAGCTTATCACCTGCCTGCAAAACAGGAGGTGCTCTAGGCTTGAAGTACCGGGCTTTGCAGGCAGCTGCAAAGAACAGGGCTCTTGCTAATGACGTGTCTAATCTCTCATCTCCCGGTGCTTTCCTGAGTCAGCCAGTCCCAGTGGTTACAGATTTACAGTTTATTTTTCTGAGCCTCACCGTGGGTCTGTGGTAGCCCAGCTGCCCAGGGGTAGGATAGAGTGGGCAGGCAGCCCCTGCCAGTGCTCCTGCAGAGCCACGGCCCTCCTGGGATCAGCGACGTTCCCAGTGCTATGGGCAGGTTTCTGCTGCCACGTGGAGGAAAGGAAAGATGGTGGGGCTCTCATCTGAGGCTCAGCAGCCTCAACTTCCTGGGGACCTCGCTTGGAAGTTCCTGCTTGAATACCACCCTCCTTTCCATGTGTACGGACTCATCAACATTGCTGTGGATCCACAGGGTGAGGGCTGTCGCCCACAAGAGTTTCTGCCCAGCCTTGCCCTATAAGTGGCTGTGTGGTGTATTGGATCAGGGATCTGCTCCAGCTTAAACCCCTCTTCCCTCCTGAATGGATCCTTCATCATCCTCACAAAACCCAGATGTCCCTTGATCCATCATACCAAAAAAGTGCCTGATAGTTTTCAAGCTGTGGAGGTGTCTTGATCCCACTCTCAGAGATGATAAAGGGAGAGGGATGAGGAGACAAGCCAAGCACAATGAAAATCATTATCCTGATTTCTTCTCCTCTAAACAGCTGCAATGACTGTAGCAGGTGTAACAGGCACCTTTAGGGCACATCTCCACTGCAGCCTTTGGTTTGTGGGTTGCTGTGTGGACTGCTAATGCCACCCTTGCAGCAGCCTGGAGCATGCCAGGCGTCCCAAGCAGGGTGGCTGCTCCCATGGAGAAGCCAAGGGAAGCATCCCTGGGTGTTAATGCCCTGCTCACCTCTGCTGGGGTCTGCTTGACAAGATTTCCCTTCCAGCCTTCTTCCTGGTGCTGATCAGGAATACCCACCCTCCCCCTGCTCAAACAAAAGAAGCTTTTGGGGAAACATTTGCCAAATGTTTCTCTTTGCAGCAGCTCAACCTTAACTCCGTCTTCTTGCCTCACTCTTTATCCACAACACCAGTTTGTGAGGCCAGGAGTCAAACAGAACAGGGAAGTGATCCAGGCTAAAAATAACCTGGTGAAACCAGTGGTTTAGGTGTTGCACCACTTGAGGGACTGTGGCCATGGTCAGAGACATCAGGTGGACTCCTTAAGAATGCTGTAGGGTTTTGGGTACAGGCATATTTTGCCTGAAAATCTACAAACCTGGTATCAGAGGAGTGTTTTGAGAAATATGCCGCTGTCTCTATTTGCATGTCAGCTTTTGAAGGTAATGACAGCTCAGGGCAAGGAAGCCCCAAACTGTTAATTACACCCAGAACTGGCCAAAATGAGTGTGAATGATGCATTAGATGGGGTCTGACATTGTTCCATTTTCTGATTACCCTGTTGGGGAGATATTTGCCCTGTAACACTGTCACAGAGTCAGAAAGTCTCTATTTTGACCTAGTGAGGGGGAAGGCAGCAGCAGAAGGGGTTGGCTTACAAAGAGGCAAGGAGGCAGCTGGTGATTTTACTGGTATGTCTCTGCCTCCTCCCCTTGCTTGTTTTCACACAGTGTATTCCCACTTCCTCAGGAAGTGCTCATTCTTTTGAGTGTAGTAGCAGTATTATTAATGGCTTTTCTGGGTTGAAAGGAGGGATACTTCTCTTTCAGAAATGGATTCTGACTTTTTTTTCTCAGTGCAGAACAGCTGATGGCCCTGTCTTGGCAAGTCCACCCATCCTCTGCCCATGTATTTCACCTGTCTCAGGGCACTGGGAGGACGACTTTTTAGGGTTTTTTTCCTTTTAGTTCTCCCCATTTGTCACCTTCCTTGTGGGTTCACCTCAGGATGACGGGGGTGAGGAACTGGCTCTTCTTGTTCGCCTGAGTGTGAGCAGGGACAGCCTGGCCTCTGGGAGAAAGGTCAGGTCTGCATGTCCTGCTAAATGAGGCAAGGCCAGCCCATCTCCGGCCTGGTTGCCCGTGTGGTTTGGTTTGTAGCCCTGTGAAACCCAGCAGTGCTGTCCCAGTCGCAGCTGGGGCGTAGCTGGAGGTGGTGGAACGCAGCAGGCAGAGTGGCACAAGTGTGACAGCCACAGGTCACAACCATCCCACTCCAGGGCAATCCAACCTGCCTGTGAGGAGGGCTGCAGCCTTCAGGAGGTGTAAGGAGTGGGTAATTAGGGCCACAGCAGCACAGTGAGGGGCTCAGGGCAAGCCCTGCCTGCTGGAACACGGCACAGCTAAGCCACATCTGTGCCTCTGCCAGAGGCTGCTCTCCAGCCTCTCTTTATTTAGAACCTAAGGAAGTGTGGAAAACCCCAGGAAGAGCTGGAAGTGCTGCTGCTGTTCTCTAGCAGGTATTCCTCTTCCAGAGGAGATTCCAGAGTATGCTGGAGGTAACCTTTCCTCCTCTTATTCTCCTTGGTTGCTTGGTGCCCGTCCTCGAAAAAATGGTAGCCACTGGGGAGGTACAAATCTGTTGGGTACTTGCATCACTGGTTTATGGGGCACCTGTTTTACTCCTGAAAGGGAAAGTGCTGGGAAAGCCCCTTCCCTCAGCACACCACACTTGAGTGTCCCTTCAGAGAAGGGGTCCTGGCCTTGGGCTGATGAAGCTGTTAAGGGAAACAGGCTATTCTTGTCCTTTTGGCCACCTGCAGAAACCATCACAACTGTAGGAGTCTGAGCAGCTTAGAAATGTTTTGCACAGCTGCTGTCCTGCCATCTTGGGTATCTCTAGCCTCATAGGCATTTTTTCCTGCTGGTTTTTTTACTGTTTTAAGTTTCTTAAGCTCTTCTGGAAGCATGTTGGAGGAACTGAAATTTGTGTGGTCCTCCCATAACTGTATTCCAAAGCTCTGCCCTCCAGAATGAAGGGAGGGCAGCAGTGCTGTTTTGCCACATGGTGGGTCCTGTGCCACCTCCTGCCTTTTGCCATGCTCCTTCCCTGGGCTGCAGGCTGTGGTTTCAAGGCTCCTGGGAACCACATCAGAAAAAGGCACTAATGACCAATGCAAACTCACTTTTCTGGCTCAGATTGGTTAAATATTTCTGTCTGACTGGAAGGCCCTGTGCCACATCAGGAGCTGCCTGTCTCCATGTCCCACTGAGTGCATGCTGGACCATGGACTGCCTGTTTTCCTGCACAGACACAACAAACTCCATCAACCATGTCTAATTGGGTAGAAATTAGATGTTCTGCTCATGCAAAACTGAGATGAAATGTATGCTGCTGAGTGCTCTGGTGCACAGATGCTGTGTTCCTGCTGGTGGACATTCAGCCCTGGCACTTGGATGCTCTCCCTGTGTCTTGGCACAGCCTGCTGGGCTGGGAGACTGGTTGTGATCATGTCTCACAGCAGGCAGTGCTGCTCCATCCCTGGGTCTTCCCCACTGCTGGGAGTACAGGTGCAGCTGCTGATGTGGCACAGCTGAGATGTGAGAATTCTTTAGGTCCCGAGAGCTTGCAGCATCTGAAATCAATTGTTTCTTCCACTGTAAAATTGTTGCTACATAATTTCGCTTTGCAGCCTTTCAAGCAGGCACATCTGTCAGATTTTCATGTTGTCAGTGCTTTGTCATGTGGGATTTTCTATTTATTAAGAGCAGGGCTTTTACCAAACAAGCATCTCAGTTAAAAAAGTGCATCTCAGGGTCAGCTTACCTGAAGTCATCTTGGGGAATGCTTTAACTTAAGGGTGATGTACAAACCCCCCCAGAATCTATGATTATGGAATGTGGCCAGCTTCTGTCACTCTCCAGGCCCTGGCAGAGAGATGTGGTCTGCTTCATTTTCATCCCTAATTTTGCTTGTAGGGAAAATTTAACAGCTACTCGAACACTAGGATAAAAAATTATATAGGACACCTTCTGTGTATACATAAAACCGGAGCCCCAAAACTGGTGCTCTGCCCTTCCCTGTGCTCTCCAGCCCAGAAATTTGGCGTGGCACACCATCCCATGGGAGCGTGAGGAGGAGAAGAGCGTGAGGGAATCTCTTAGTAATGCCATGGTCATCACCAAGTCGGTCCCTGCAGCCAAACTTACGCTCAGGAACTCGCTGCCAGCCGTGTGGGCAGGCTTAAAGCCTGGGTCATGTGGCGTGGATGCAAATTTAGTGCTCTTGAAAACCGAGCTAAGCCCGAGGGCTCTGCAGTAAGCCCGTGGAGAGCAGCTGTTGTGGCAGCGGATAAACGAGTGGGAAGGCAAAAACACTCTTTCCTTGTCTCAGAGAGAGAAGAATCTCTCTTGCCCGGGGCCCTGCTGTGCAGGGAGCTGTGGGGCTGCCTGTCAGGCTGTGGTTTGCATGCCAGGATCAGGATGGGGACAACTGTCTTGGCTACAGCCCTGAAAGGATGGAAAACCCCACACCTCTGTGTGCCAGGGTCCCCCAGATGTGTGCCAGGTTTTCGGACCAGGAGGCACAGGGATAGCCAGGGGCTCCAGGGCCAGCAGAGCAGCGGCTGAGGACTGCTAGGATATGGGAAGAGTTAAGCAGTCTGGACATGAGGAATGAGCTGTGGTGTTCCTTCTGTGATTTAAAGAGGGAAAAATGCGCCCTCCCTCTCAGATGCTTCCTTCTGTCCAAAAAAGGCTAAATAGGCTCAGTGAAAAACCAGCAGAGGCATTCCTCATATTCTCTGGAGTAACTGGATGTAAAAGACTGGATTTAAAGGGCTAGCTTGCAGCAGATTAAATGCAACTCTGACAGGAATTCACCTTCTGCAGGAAAGCTGGCTGTGGTTTCCATAGGGAAGGATGAGCTGGGTGCTAGTGAGAGAAAGACGAGTCTGTGTACGAGGCAGATCTTAACAAACACGGATGATTCATAAGTCACCACGGATTATTAAACACAGGTGGCCAGTTTGTCTTCTTTATTTTATTAGGGACAGCTTACAGGCACAGTAATAACCCCAGGACTCAGCTGGGCTCAGCAGCTACCAAGCACCCACGTTAATGGAATTAACCCTGACCCAAACCCTGTCCGTGTCAATGGCGGACTGTCTCTCCCAACATTCAACATGCTTTGGAGCATGACCAAAGTAGTTTAATGAGCTCTTTCAATGTATTCTGTCATCCTTCTGCAGCCAGACAGACTGTGCTGTCCTCTCTGGGCCAGGACTGCAGGCACTCATTGCACTCTTTGCTGGTGGCTGTCGGCCCCTTGCGAGGGCTGGTTTGCAAAATCACCTCCATGCAGAGAAAAGCCACCTCTGGCACCCAGAAATGAGGCACAAAGGCAATCTGGGGCCTGAAGGAGGGGGCAGGGGGGTGAGAAAAATCTTTAAAAGTGAAAGGAGAATTAAGGTAAGCAGGAGGAAGGGAGGCTGAAGATGACTGCCAATGTCAGTGTGACGGGGAAGGGAAGGATCTCTGGCACACACTCTGTGGTCCTTCCTTCCCATCTCCAGCCAGCAAGAGATGAGAGCAGCACGGGGCACAATTTCATGGTGGGTGGATCACTGCCCCCCAGCTGGACCAGAGCTGACAGAGGTCCACCCCACCCTGCTCATTGCCCAAAAGCAGGGTTTCAGGGAGGATTTCCTTGTCCTAGGGGATGAGCAGGAAGGTCTCTGTAGGCCAAGGAGCCTTGTCAGGCAGCACACACCAGCTGGAAAGGACTAGAGTGAGGTCTACCACACATCAGGCTTTGCCACTGAAAAGACACTGAAACACTTGCCCCATCAGACTCCACAGCCCTGTGGGGGGCTCGTGGCTTCTCTTCAGATCCCAGTCCCATTTTAGGTGGAGTTTCCCACTCCCATGAGAGTGGTTAGCCAGAGCATCCCTAGTAAGCAGGGTTGAGACTATGTGAAAAGTGAAGGTTGGGGGATAAAGTGTGGGAAGAAGGAAAACAATTGACATGGGGGGTGGAGGAGGGGATCTGGAAGAAGGTTGCAGTCCCTTGGGCAGAATTTCTGGGACTTTCTGCGACTTTCTGGGTGAGGGGGATGCAGAAGACCAAGTTTCTTCATCCCTGAAGTCAGGGCTGCTTTGCTTGGACATTTATATCTGTGGAAAGAGCTTCAGGAAAGCATCCTGAAGAGAGACCAGGGAGGCAGGGGGGTGGAGCAGCGTCACTCCTGAGCTGATAGCTGCCTTTATAGGGTAAGGATTAAGCTCTTCACCTCAGTGCCTTCTGCAAATGCCAAGCTTGGGCAGTTTCATCTCTTGCAGTGCCTGGACAGAAATTTTGCAGTTTATCCAGATCAATCTTGTGCCTCTTGGTGGCTCTTACCCTGCAAAACTCAGTCACTGGTGTGGGAAGCCAAGCTGCAGGTTCTTCCCCACTGCCTGCTGGCAAAGCACAGCTTTTAGGGTGGTGTGACAGGGCAGGGTCTTCTTGCCCTACTGGAGCAGGTCCCAAGGGTCACTGTGCCCTAGTCCCTTTGCAGGTGCCTTGGGAGCAGACTGCACTCACCCCTGTGGGGAGCTCTGAGTGTCCTGGCTGCTGCATGCTCACTGATTGCTCCTGACATCCCAACAAGGGCTCCGTGCAGGGCTGTCAGGAGCAGTCACTGGTGCCTGCCAGTGCTTCCATGCAGGTGCTGGACCAAGGCTGCGGGTCAGGCCCTCGCAAGGGGCTCAGCCAGGTGAGGACTCTCTGCTCCCATCTGATTTCTGTGTTTATTGTGTACCTGGAGTGGAAAACATATTCAAGCTCTTTTCTAAGGAGAGGTGTTAAAAGTTACTGCCATGAGCAGCAGGGTTGGCTTCACTTCTCATGACTGGGGAAAGGAAGGCATTGCCACCAAAATCAAGTAGCTCTTAACGTAAACTTGATGGCCAAGTGCTCAGCCACAGCAAGCTGGAACCAGCTGAGAAACCACCCTCTGTCCCTCTCTCTCTCTCTTCCCTACCAAGCATCTGGCTCTAAGTAGCACAGACCACCCCCCAAAATCTCACATATCTCCCGTTGGGTGAAGCATTGCCCAGAGGTGGGAATGCCCACATGGGTTTTCTGTGGAGCACAGCCAGCCCCAACAAGGTTATGAAGTTAAACAGGAGTGTGTTTAAAGGGAGGGAGAGCATATGGTTTGCCTGGGCTTTTCCTTGAAAGGAAATGCCCTTTGAGAGGAGGCCTGGGAGAGGTGGATGCCAGGGCTCAGGGAGCAGCTTGCAGTGACTTCCAGAAGCTGCAGAGGGGGAAGGACTGCAGTGAGGCTAATTTGGACCTCCAGCAAACTGAGGGTGGCAAGAAGTGACTCAGCTGCTCTCAACTGCAACACTTTGCAGTGCTGCTGAAGGAGCTCACTGAATGGCAAATCCTGCTTTGGTCCACCTGAAACAATCCAGCTTGGATTCTCCAGATGTGTTTCAGGGGAGACCATTCCTGGCTGGCTGCAGTGGAGGGGCTAAGGGATCTTCAGGCTGGCATGGCTGCAGCTCGAGATTCTCAGCCAGGGCCAGCATCCCCGGGGCTCTGAGCAGAGAGTGGAGCTGGGGGCTGGGAAGGAGCGGCTGAGCCAAGAGCTGCTGGGAGTCCTGGATGGTCCAGAGGCTCTGCAGCCCTCCCTCCCCACTGTGCCTCAGTGCTCCAGTGCACTGTGGGCTGCGTGGGCAGAGCATCCTCCTGGGAGGAGGGAATTGCTGACCACTGGAAAGCAAAGGGAAGCCTGGTTTAAAACAGCTTTGGTGGTGAGTCCGATTCCAGCCCATGTCCCTGCAAAAGCAGTTAAAAATCAGTCAATTCAGTTAAGAATACAAGAAAGTGGGTGTGGGTGGGTGTGTGAAGGCTGATCCACCTCTTGTGACCAGGGAGGTCAACACTAAAATCTGTGATCCCTGTAAGAAGAACAGGACCTGTGCTTGAGTCCAGGTAGGATCAAGGCATCAGGCAAACCCTGACTTCCTCATCAGAGAGCACCCATGATATCTGTGGGCTCAGAAGTGGTGTGGATTTGGGTGCAGCACAGGGCAGAGTGTGGGAAACCTTCATCAGCTCATGCAGCACGGACACCAATTTAAAAATTGGTCCTTGGTGCTTGCCTTGCCTTTAGATTTTCAGAAGGACATCAGGGTGATGCTGGCAGAAGCTCTCCCATCTTAAATAACTTTTAAAGAGAGAGGAAAAGCAGAATCAGGCAGACAAAACATAAATGGAGAGGATGAATCTCATGCCTGGCACTGAGTCTCTCTTTTTGCTCTGCTGAAGTTACTTTCTCTCAACTTGCAGACTTCTAAGCTGCTTGGCTTGTCTCCCCCCTCACCTCCTGCTTTCAATTCTTTGATCTGAAAAGGCAATTCCTCAGTGAAACCAGGCAGTTGGGACTTTCTCAGGAGTGTGACTCAGCCTTTGCACCAGCGAGTGCCCAAGGCTCCCAGCTGCTGAACTGGCACAGCTGGGCACAGGTAAGGTGCTCAAGGAATTTATTTTTTTCTCTCCAAGTCTCTTATTTCTCTCAATTTAAATTGGCTGCTGCTGTTTCCTGTTATTTCTAACTGGTGTTTAAGGGAGTGTGTACCTGAATTGCAGGCATGGGAGGGTAAAAGAGTCAGGAGTGCATTTCTCCAACCCACCTCATATTCCTGGCCCTAAGCAGGACCCTTTTCCCAGTTTTATCCTGCCTTTTATATATTTTTCATATTTCTATGACTTAACAGACAGCAGTTTGAAATCCCAGTGTGTATCTCTGGCTCTGCTTCCTGTCTGCTCATGACAGACATCACATCTCTACAGGGGTCTCCATCCACACTTAGGGAACCAGGCTTTACTTTCTGAGTGAGCTGAAGAACCAGCACCTTGATTTCTTGGGCACCAGTAAAATCCCTGACCTGTGAGCTTTCCTGCCAGCTCAGCGTGTCATAGAAGTCACAGAGTCATGAAAGTGCTTTAAAAACTTGACAGAGTGTTGAGATCCACCCTTTAACATTTTTTTTCTCTGCAAGCACAAGACCGTGTGTCTCTTGTACTCGTGCTGCTTTAGACAACAGCAGAGATTTTTTGCGATCCTGGCTCTGGTCTTTGAGGGAGAAGCCCACACCACAAGATCCACGGGTCTTGCAAGCTGGAAAATATCTCCAACTTTCCCTCTCTTGTCTTGTAGAAGGACACAGGTAGAAACCTTCGCTTCTTTCCTTGTGTCAGAAAGAGCATCGAGAGTGATTTGTGGTGGGAAACACAAAAACCCAAGAAAGATTTCACACGACCTCTTCCTCATGGACGACCCCCCTTCCACATGGCTGCCCCTTTCCCTGGGTCTGTTCCCTGCTGTTTCCTCTTTGCACCTCTGGAAAGAAGCAGTATTTTGAGGCCCAGGTTTTGGCTGTTGCAGCTCTCGGCCACCAGCCCTGGGGCTCTCTGCAGCGCTGGGCTGGCAGCACCATGGCAGGGCGATGACTCAGTGCCTGGCAGAGGCAGGGAGGGGAGGCAGCAGCCCCCAACCTGCGGCTGAACAGGCTCAGCTTTGTGCTGGACATCTTAAAAGGAGCTTTATGACTCCTCTCGGCACAGCACGAGCCCCAGCTCCTGCACAGGCCCTTCTTTGTGGGTGGTGACGTGGTGCCGGCATGGAGGCGAAGCCAAGCAGGAGGTGGGGAGCAGCTCTGCTGGCGGGGTCCCTCCAAAGGACTGGGAGAGGGTAAGAGCCAGGGCAGGGAAGCAAGACCCCAGATGCTTAATTTGGATAGCTCCAGAGGGGCCCTAAGGGTGTGCCAGGGATCTGACTCAGCCCTGAGTTGATGGGTGTCACTTCGAGTCGCCAAAAGCATAGCTTAGGGGATACACATCATAGAGTCACCCCAAGACACTGCTGAAGACTGCAACTCTTGCAGGCTGGTGCCAGAGGTCCCAGGAAAGATGGGGGAATATTTAGGAAGGCACACCTTGTGTAGTGCAATTTGGTGTAAATATGCAAAGTCTCGGCTCTGTGAGGTTTTGATTCACACTTCCTCCGCCTGGTTTCACGTTAAAAAAGCCCCACCAAACCCTCTGCAACTGCCTCCTCTCTCGGTTGCAGGGACAACTGTGTGAGCAATCGCTGTTACAATTTGTCTCTCAAAATATCAATTTTCATTTTGCTTGAGCTAGATGGTTTCTCACCCTTTTCTCACACGTTTACATCAGCGGGTAACGAGAGCAGGGGATGTTCTCGGCTCTCTGCTGCTGCCTCTGCCCGGGTGACAGGGTGCACATGTTCATGCAAGGCGAGTTGCTGGGAAACCCATGGCCAGAGTCCCCCTTGCTGCCTTCCCCTGGCCCTGAGCACGTTAATCTCTGCCTCAGCCGCAGCAGACAGACATCTGCTGCTGTTTTTCCAGACGGTGCTGTGCTGGGGTGGTAAAACACAGAGACAGCTCCTACAGCTAAGCTGCCTCTTTAGACCACCTAAGACCTAAGCCCACCACCAGAGTGGGGCTACGGAGGCAAAGGCTGAGACCACAGTGCCAGGGGGTCTCCAGGAGGGGAATTACTCCACATTTCTGCTGGTGGACTCCCCTCCTTCCCCAAGGGTTATGCTGCACCGTGCCAGGGTGATTCCCATCTGTTGGTGGGTTTTATTGCAGAGTAGGGCTGGTAAATGTCCCTCCTGCAGCTGTTGTCCAATTTTGCTCGAATTCCACTAAGCTACAGAGAAACTCCCAGGCAAGGAGCTAAAATGCACAAATGTCAAAACACAGTTTGCAGCCGGGCCACTGCCCTTGATGCACGACTCCAATTTTAGTGCTCTGTCACATCTGTGGGGTCACCTCAGTAACTGCAGGGAATTCCCACGGCACAGATCCTGGAGTGATACAAGATGAACTTGGCCTAAATGTGTAGAAACAGCTGAGACTGAATAATTTGTCTTCTAGGTATGCCAGTGACCCTGCAGACAGGGCTGCCAAGTGCTGTGACAATACTTGTGTGAGAACAGCAATGCTTGCAGCAGCCATGCTGAGGGGTCTGCTGCTGCTCAGCTGGTGCCCAGGTGAGTGTGGGAAGTTGATCTGCAGGCTGGGATACTCCTGCTCACAAATCCAGCCCTAGAGCCAGGCTTCACGTCCTCCTCATGCCCTGCAGCTAGGTGAATCAAGCTTTGCTTGGACCATGCAGCATAGGCAGGTTGTTACATAGTGGGGAACCTAGGAATTCCTTCAGCCTAAGGTTAGTTAATCCTGATGGTTTTGGACGGGAAAGGGTCCATAAGTGAAAGGTTTGCCCCAAGTGGGAGGCTCCAGCCCCAGAGCACTCAAGGCTGGCAGGTTGGGATCACGCCCATTTGTCAGCCTGGAAATCCTGGTGCTGGGCTGCCCACTGGCATTTTTGAGAAGCTTTCAAGAAAAATAGTTATTATACACAGGCCTCTGCCCAGAAACCCATGCAGCTGCATGGCTTGGAGAAGCTGGATCACCTGAAACTGCTGCAGAAGAGCAGGATGCTCTTTAAATGGCCCCTCCATCACAGATTACATGCTAATACCAAAAGTGACAAAGATACAAGAGAACACGCCTCTTCAGAGTGGGAAACAGCTCCTTGCAGACAAATGGGGATGCTAAAGCCAGGCAACAGGTGAATTAACATGACTACCAGCCACTTATTTTATTTCTTGAAAGTTGCAAGGTGTATTTTTAGCGCCAGGATTTTAGGTGGTTTAGGTCTGAAACCACCTCAAAGGCTGAAAGTCAAGCCTGCTTTACTGAGCCCCACGGCTGTGCTTGGGCAGCCAGGCATTAAAAAAGCCACATAGCTGGAGAATTCAAACACAATCTGTTGCAAACCTGGTTTCCTGGGAAGATGAGGCAGGACCAGGGGAAAAAATGGTCCAAGGGGCATTGTTGGTCTTGCACGTCCATGCTGAGGAGGGTTTGGGGTGATTTGGTGGGAATAAATGGCCAGCTCCTGCAGCAAGGGGTATTACAGCTCACCAGGGCACTGGGGTTTGCTGCTGTCTGAGGTACAGGTATCAGTTAAACTAATCCTGTAAAAATGCTGTAACACCCTCTTAATTCCTTTTAAACTGGACTTTCCTCAGGACAGCTGCAGCAGAACCCTGAGTTTGTGCTCTGGCTGGATGAGCTGTGCTGAGGTGCTGGGTGGGGAGCTGGAAGAAGCTGGAAGAAGAATGGGGTCTCATTCTCTCCACACTGTGACAGGGCAGTAAATGTGGCCTGTGGGATGGCCAGGCTTACTTTCCCATAGGAAAATTTAGAAGGAACAGGGGGTAAAGCAACCCTAAAACTTCCCTCCCCTAGCTTTGCACAAAACTCCCAGCAGAGCAAGCAGTCGCTTGAGGCACATCCACACTTGGGTTCACCCAAGTTTTCAGAGTCAGGAAACAAGATACAAATTCCACCCCACCAAGTCTGTTATTTCAGGAAGATGCTTTCTCCTTCTTCCTCACATCATGAAGGAGGTTTCCCTCATGTGAGAACACTGTGACATGCAATTTGTAGGCTTCCCACAACAAAAGTTAGAGGGGTAGAATATTTCCCCCATTTTGCAGGTCCTGAGGGAGAAGAAGGCCTAAACCTGAAGTGATGATATTTCTGCATCAGAATCCAAGGCTGCTGGTTGTCCTTGGAGTCAGGCTGAAAGAAATCCCACAGAGATTGGAAGGAGCCAAGGGAGGGAAGAGGCAAAGCAAACATGGAGAGAGACTGAGAGCTGGGTACAAGGAGAGACTGAGATATTGATCAGGTTACTGAGCATGTCAAAATTATGTTTCCTGGCATCTTCTACAAACCTCCATGACTCTACAGGGACAAAATCCATGTTTTTCAGCAAAAGTAGTTCAAATACAACCCGAGACTGCTCTGGACCCTCATACATCTATGAGCAGTCTCATGGATCCTGAGGGAAAGTCACACATGCAACAGCATCGCAGGTTCATCAAAGCAGGGCTGAGGTGTTTTTCCTCTCAATGCCCTTCAGATACTTTCAGGAGCAGGTTCGGAAGGAGGGTTGGAAAGAAGGTGGCCAGGTGTGTCTCTGGTGGCCAGAGTGGGTGAAGCATGGGTCAGATGATCCCGGCAGAAGGTGAGCTCAGAAGGGAAAGGTCACCTAGAGAAGCCCAGGAGGAATGTGGCTCCTCCATCTACAGAGAAGAGAGATAATAGCAGTATTTGTGGACACTTTGTGTCCTGCTAATTCCTGTTGCTGATTCCTGCTCAGTGAGCCCAGACAGGCTTTCTGGGGGGAAGTCTAAACATTAACAAAGCAAGTGGTGTGCACACAGCAGGCAGCTCAGACAGAGTGTGGGTGGTTTGCTGGAGGGCATTCACACTCAGCCGTGGCACAGGGGGGTCCTCCCCGATGCTGGACGTGCACTGGTCAAGGCTGCGTTGTATCAACTCATCAAATATTTGTTTTCATCTGTGACCTTCAGAATTTCCCATCACAGGCATGGTTTTGGCTGCAGCTTTGCTGGCAGACACTTGGACTTCCAGTATGGGCGAAGAGCAGGGCAGGATGGGAGCGCTCCTTGCTCACCCCTCTCCTGGGGGCAAGGCTTTTACCAGCACTCTTTCCTTTCCAGTTTTTTTTTTTTTTTTGAGGAAAGACAGTGCCAGGGAAGCCTCTGTGTGATCCAGGCTTGGCCATCCCTGTTGCCAGCTGGCAGAAATGACTGTCACTCTGAACACCAGTGGGGAGCAGGGCTTTATCTCTGCTGGGGACACCCTCTTTCTCCAAGCAAGCAGAGGCTGGACTCTCCTTACTGAAGCATTGGGGTGGCCAAAGTCATATTTGCCATCCCAGTGCAAGAAAAGCACAAATGACTTGATGTGACATCTTGTTTGCCCCGGGGGAGAATTTGGGGTGAGTGCGGTGGAGCTATTACAGTAAAGGTCCCTTTTCCTGAAAGGTGGCTGCCCTTCAGACAGATTTCTGTGCTTTTAGAAGGGGAGTTTGAGGCTTCCACACCTCAGGGATGTGGCCCCACTCTGCACAGGTTGTGTTGAGGTACAGGACAGGCTTTTCTCAGCAGTGTCTTCTCTTGGGGGCTGATTCTCAGCAGGAGTGTGTCTGGCTCTTTCTGAGTTTATCAAGTGTAACCTGCAATTCTTACTAACTATGGCAATGCTCCCAGCTGCTTATGGCTATTTGGGCAGCACCAGATCTGTGCTTCTCACGGCTAAATGCTGCATTGCTGACTAGATTATTTCCTGGTAATATTTTTTCTGTGTTTCTGAGGAAATTTTTCCTTATCCTAGACCTCTCTTCTTCCTAGCTCAGGACTCCCTTCCCTAGCCTGACATGCTCTTGTTCCTGGGCAGGGTGCCACAGCTCTTCTGCAGGCTGGCCTTGCTGATTTGGTAACCTGCTTGCTCACAGGCTTATCTGAACTTGGTCCTGGCTTTCCTGCCCACTCGGAGTGTGCGTGTTCCTTTGAGGCAGAGAAAGGGAATGAGCTCGGCAGCTGCTGATGGCTGCAGCTACCAGCAGCGATGTGGTTCTCGTGTCAGCTCCTGTTTCCTCTTTCCAGAAAGGCAAATTGCTATCACTGAGCTGTCAGTGATATGGACAGAGGCCAGGATTTGGGCTGGCTGTGTGATTATGTGAAGGCTTTTGCTATATGTGCCAGCTGGGAATTACCAGCAACAGCACTACACATCTCTGATGGTCAAGGCTTTTGGCAATGCTGACAGGAATTTGTGGTTTTATGTTCTGCTGTTGAGGTGCTGCTTTCATACAAGTACCCTTCCCAACCCCAAAGGGTGCATCTTTTCCTCAGGATTTATTTTTAATATAGGAACTTGTCGGGGAAAGGGGCAGCAGTGCTCTGCAGTGTTTTCTGGTGTATTTCCATGAGCAGCTGGGCTCAGGCTGGACATGAATGAGGAGAACCTGCACAGGACATTTGGATGTGACTGGTTTCAGACAATGGCTTAAATAATGTAATTTAACATGGCAATGTGAAGTCCACAGATGACTAATTCTCTGTATTTGAAAACCCAGCTTCTTCATCTTCTCCTACTCCCCTTCTTAAGCTCTGTGCTGCAGCTTGACCTCAGTCAGTCCCTCTCTTTCATGTACTCTGGGTGCCCACTGATATATTTTTTTAAACCCTCAACAGTACCTGCTTGATGGACTGTAAGCTCAGCCTTTCAAAATCCTTCTGTGCCCACCAGAAGTCTCTTTCCACGTGCTGGAAACACAAATGAAATGGAGCACCAGGGAGCAGCCACACCTGGACTTTTATTGCCAGCTCCTCTCGGCTCGTTGGTGAGGAAGAAAGGATGTTTCCTTCAGACCTTTTTTACATCCCTGTCTTGATTTTTTCAATAGGAAATTGTGAGCACATTAGTTCAGCAGAGCCCCAGGGAATGGCACATATTAAGGACAATAATGATCCAGTATTTACTAATGACAATCAGAACAGACAATGCATGATTTAACCCACAAGGCTTCAGGAAAGGAATTACTCTTAGGTGTTGAGCTGCCCAAGGACAGGGGGAAAAGCATTATTTTGTGTGGAGAAAAAAGCCTCCTGACACTTCAAAATCCTATGGGAAAGAGGAAATAACTGTAAGAAGATAGAGCAGAGCAGGCTTTCCTCAGTGATCTGGTGGATGAGCAGAAGCACATCAGCTCACAGAGAGGCAGAGATGTAGCTGCAGGTGGTCTGGCCCAAGGATTTTCAGCACCTACTGGTGTGGCTCCCTGAGATGCTGCAAGGAGCTGGAAACCTTTGTGTTCAGGCAGGAATGTGCTCAAAAAGCAGGAGTGAGCCCAGGACCCCACCAAGGCAGCATCAAAGCTGAACACCTGTAAAAGTGAGCTGCTTCTGGGGGGGTTAAAATAAAAATTATGAGCCTTGAAAGCTGGAGAAGATGCCATGCTCAGCTCTTCTGCCAAGAAATTGTAGTAATCTCCTTCAGGGATGGGGCCCTTTGGTCTTGGCCTTGAGAGAAGTTCTGGCAGGCACGTGGTCCAAGCCACTGCTGAGGTGGGAGACAAACAGCAGCCTTACTGATACACACATGTGTTGATGGAGAGCTGTCTTTGACCAGGGAATATTGAAACAAGGCAGACCTGGCCACAGCAAGTGAGACCTGATCTGCTTCCTCAGACTTGGTGAGCAGTGAACTGTGGGAAAAAGGAAGGTTTGCAGCAGAGCTTGCCCCTCAAAAGAGCTCTAACTCACATCCTCTTCACGTCAGCAGCCAGCAGTGGCTACCCCAGCCAGGGCAGAGCATCTGCTGGGGCTTTCCCTGCTGCCAGCCAAGGGATGCTTTCTTTCCATGATGGGCAGACATGAGGCAGCAGGGCGAGGCTGGCTCTGCTACGAGGTGAAAGCGTGATGGGTGGGAAGCATGTGGGTGCAAACCACTGCCTGCCTCATCCCCTGGGGACCTGATCTGCAGGGAGTCATGGAAAACCTGAGGCACCTCTACCTCGAAGAAGGATTGATTTTTTCCCTTGATCACACACCGGCCACGGGTCTTGTGGTAGCCAAGCTGTGTGGTGCTGGGTGCCCTCACAACCCAGCTGCCTCTCTGGTTGGGAGGGAAGGCTTTGCAGGAGCTCTTCTTCAGAGTCCTTTCCCCAGAAAACTCTATCGCTCTTTATCAAATCTGTTTGAAAGGGCTCAGTGGGTTAAAATGTTACAAGAGGGGGAATGCTGAGCAGATGCAGCTCTTGCTTTAGTTTTAATGGCCTTAAGAAACCATACTGAAAAAAAAGGAGTTGTACCCAGGAAAAGTTTTCCAAAGTCTCAACTTGATTTCCTTTCCGGTGTCATGAAAGCTGCTCTTTGATAAAGATTGTAATTTAAAAACCCAGCAGTCTTATTTTTCTCCAATTCATTTTAACACTATAAATCCAGAGGAGGAAGGGGATGCTTAAAAAGCAAATGTCTGTATTTTCTCACATAAACATACTGTTCTCAGGAAGACACTCTCTTCTTTGACAAGGGTCTTTCTGTTGGAAAACCACTGCTTAGCTTTGCCCTGACAGCCCAGGCACAGTAAAACCTGTCAGCATGGAGAAACTGAGTGGCCAGGCTGGAGCTGGATAATGTTGGTATTAAGGGAGCAATTATCCTTCTAACTCAGCAGTGCCAAGCAATCCCCTCCCATGCTCCTGATCCCCCTTCAGAGCTCCGAGGCAGCTGCTGGCTCATGGCACATTTCTTTTCCTAGATGTCACCTTGGGGTTTTTTTCCCCCCTCCTCCCTGGATTACTAGGATGCTTGAACTCACTTCTGACTGTGGTATTGCAGATGTGGATGGGCAGGGCTGCATTTTTAGGATCTGATTCAAAGCCCACTGAAGGCAGGAACAATTTGCTGTTGATGTCAGTGGTCTCTGGAGCAGGCACTGTGTAACTGCTAATTTTTATTCCAGGCAATTGCAGTTAAAAGCAGTGAAGTAAAAACCCCTCATCTTATTTTAAAAGTAAAGTGCTCAGCCAGGTCCAGTGGCTGCTGAGCAGCCAAAACAAGGATCCTACTTAAGCCAGGGTTTTGCATCCTGGTGCAAAGTGTGCCTTCTTCAGCCTGGCAACTCTGGCTGCTCCTGTCGTGTGTTGTCTCCACTGCGTGACCCATGGATCCCACACCCTGGTTTTGAGCACTGTGAGGTTACATGGAAATGTTCTGCTTTCGGGGTTGCTCAGGGCTTTTTTCCTGCCTTTGGAAATCTTTAAATACCCTTGTAACTACAGGAAGCTCAAGGAGAAACACCAAATGCTCAGTCTTGTGACGAAGTCACAGACAGCAGAGAGCTGCCAGGGGAGCAGTTTGTGAGTAAAAAATGTATATGTAGGTACATACGTGAGTACAAATTCCCATTGTGGGGGCCAAGTTGCAAGGGAGGAGCTGCCAGGGAAGAGATTTGGGTGGCTGTTTAATCGAGAGGAATTACAGACTCATTGGGACCGGACCTCTTATTTGACTTTCCTTGGGCTTCACCTAAAAGCTAACAGGATTTTCTTTTCCACCAACTTCCGTGGGCTTTGGATCAGGATCTTTGTGCCTGCAGGGTTATCTCAGTTTCCTGGAACTCTTTCACTGTTTGAGTTTGCTAAGTATATTTACTGCCAGGCTGCTTTCTTCTTTAACTCCCGCTGGCTGATTGCAAAAACTTTTTGTTCCCGGCAGCCGCTGGTACAGGAGCGGCGTCGCTCCCTCAAAATTGGCTGTGCACCTCCCTGGGTGTCCCCTTCTCCAGCTGGCGCCACGTAAATCTCAAAACTTCACAAGATCCACTGTGAACTCGCCCCTTGCAAATTATTTGGTGCAGTTAGAGAGAAGGTTCAGGAGCATCAGGCAGCATTATTAATATTTTTCTTTTCTTTTTGAGCCTCAGACAGCTTTTCACAAAGACATGGGCTGCCTGGAAGAGATGCTTGCTCTGAGGTTATTCCCTGTTTATTTGGTCACATGAGGAGGGCAGAACATTCAAGTGGCTGAATTAACAAATGTAGCCTCACCAATGCACTCAATGAATAAATAAGCGTGGCTAAATCAGATGTTCTGGTTGGCTGTTATTAAATGAGGAAGATTTTCTAGTGAAAGCCCTGGCTGTAGGTGTTTAGCACCTTCTGAAGAACAGAAGAACGTGGCCTAACATTTAAAAAAAGAGGAAACCAAAGTGAGGGGGGAGTTTGGAGAGCAGAGGCTGGTGGAGGGACAGGTCTGAGCCACTGTGTTTCCTGTGGATCCACCTCCTCCTTGGAGCCCCATCAGACAGTGGAGAGACATGACTGGAAACACCAACCTTCCACCCAGGAGCACAGGTGCTGATGGCTGAGCAAGGCTTTGATGATCACAAGAGGGCCCTCAGTAATACCCACAGCCCTGCAAACAAGTCTGTGACTTGCTTTTCCACTTCAGCTAGGGCAGGCTGACAAGTGCCTGTTCTTGCTTTTTTAGGTGTTGATGGCAATGTGACACTTTCAGGAGAATGCATCTCATCCAGGAGTCAAGATAGGTCCTTAAAACACAAATAGGAGTGGAGGCAGCAATGCAGACAAGCTTTACATTGTATTTCTCTCGAGTACACAGAGTCAAAGTACAGCTTGCAGTATAAATACATGTATGTGTGTGTCTAACCAGGACAGCTGAGAAAAAGTCTGAGGAGTGTAACTCCCCACCCTCTGTTAAATTTTAAGCACGTGCTGCTGTGGCAGGGAGACCCCAAAATGTGTCATTTGAAAGGATTCACTGTGGGGGTTTTTAAAGATAACTTTGGCACTTACAGCACATCTAAATGTTTGGATTTTACAACACATTGCTCTTTAGAAGCCATTCCCAGAGGTTAATTACGCCATATGAAGGGATTTATAAGAGTCCCTGCCCCTGGCAGTGGGAATGGGAAGCACTTGTGCTGGCTGGGAGGGATCCACGCTCGGCTCCCGGGAGGAATGAGCATGCCAAAGGCCATTGTCCACGGGACGGCTCTGCTGTGTCAGAGCACTTCCAACTGACCAGAGTCATGGTGACCTGATTCCCAGCCTCCCCATTCAACCTCCTCTGCTCCAGTTTTGCTTTTAAGGCCCTCATCAAATACCAAATAACACTGCCCCTTGCCAAGGCGACTGCTGGCCAAAAGCCCTCTTTTAATGTGAGCTGAAGGTTTTCCAGTGCTCAGGGCCATGCTGGGAGAGCAGAGCCCCGGTGTGAGTGGCTGGGGATGTGCCTTCCCCTCCAGGGCAGGGTTTGTTTCGGCACACCTGGAAAACAAGGTGATAGCTGCGAGGTGTCAGGCCAGGCTGGAGTCACTGGTGTGTGAGGTGGTGCAGCAGTATCCAGGGAACTTAAAACATGAGGAGCAAATGAGCCAAGCACAGGGATGGCACAAGCAAACACCCTGGAGTGCCAATTCGACTGTTGTGCCATGGTGGGGGTGCAACAGAGATACCTCTGGGAAACCTGAAACTGGACTTTGAATTCCTCCCACAACTTCCAGCTTCCCCCTGCACACCCAGAGACCTCCCCCAAGTCCCAAACACGATGTCTTGACACTCCAGCATGAGCCTTCATATTGTGCTGCTGCAACAAGTTTTGGGGTTTGATTTGACCCACGTTCAGCAACAGGTACAAGCCCCTCACCTGGCCAAAATGTCAGCCTGGCACCTGGGTGTAATTGTATATGTACTTGGAGAGGTCTTTTTTTTTGTTGTTTTTTAATTTGCTAATATAAAAATCCCTTTTCTGCTCAGAGACAGGATTCTGAGTCCAAAGTGTTGTGTGCAGCCAGAGAGCACAGCATGTTCTTGGACAGCGATGTGCAGGTACACGGCTCTGCTCTAAGGAGGCTAACTCAGAGCTAGGATTTACCTTGGCATTATTCAGTGCCACCTCACACACGCATTTAACCCCAAGCCTGAGGTTTCCAGCTACATTTTTTGGAAGAGAAACTGCTTAAAAAATTACAATTTAAAAAAGTTTTTTCCTTTTGTTTCTTTTCTTCTTTTTTTCCTTCTTTTTCTCCTGCTTCTCTGGGTAAATAACCATCCCTAGGTGTGTTTGTTTTAGAGACCTCCTGATACATTTCAATGCTGATGTGGCAGATCCCAGGCTATCTAAAGTAAGTTGTTTTTTTTTTTTCCTGCAGAGACAGAGAGGGGCTGTTGGTCCTTTGCAAAGTCCTCTTTGCAACACTGGGTTTGTGTTGGATGCCTGTAGCCAGCAAGAGAAATTCACTCTGAGATTCCTGTGGAGGGGAGAGGGCTTGAAGTAACATGGAAATAAAGAGGTTTAACAAAATGGAGGTGGAGGGCTTGGCTGCTTTTTGCTGGTGCAGAGGAGCAGAGGAATGAGCAGTGGGGTGGGAGCTGTGTTAGCCCAGCTGGTGCTGAGCTGAGAGAGTGAAGGTTTCTGTCCCCCCCTCCATCAGACCAAAGGGATGAGTTCCCATCTTCCCACCACTGCTGTCTCACAGACCAGTGCCACCCTCCATGGGTGTCCCTTTGCTGTCTGTGGGCTGGAGAAACATTCAAACGGGACAAAGGGAAAAAATCACAAATTAATTCTTTTTTTTTTTCCCATAGAAAGCCACATAAAATTTGGAGTGATGAAGGGAGAAGAAAATTCCATATTTTATGAAGGGGTTCTTCTCCTCCAAAAAACCATGCCACTTAAAGAGTGCATTTATTCATGGAACAGAAGAAAAACCCCTTCACCTCTTTGCTTCCCCTTCATGGCTCTTGTGCCTGTATTTTGCAGCCCCTCCAGGTGCATCCAAACCTCTGACTCTGGACATGGCTCACACTTTCTCCCTGCTGGCTCCTGGCTTCAGCCAGGGGATGAAAGGCAGCACATGGGTTTCACACTGGAGGTGTGGGGGCAATAGGCAGAGGAGCCCTGGGAACATGGCACAGCCTCAACCAGAGAAGCCTGTCCTCAGCTGAGGTGTGTTTCTTCTAAGCCAGAGGCACTTCATGGGTTTTTATTTAATGCTGAAAGTGCATGTAGAGTGTCCTCTACTCATGCTCTGTAGCATCCCCAAAATACCTTTCATTCTCCATCTGGGGCCATGCCCTGGGATTTCTCAAAGCTGGGAGCTGTGCTTGTCCCTGGCTTGTTAGGAGAGCCTTCCTGGGCTGTTTTCAGTTGGATTCGAGTTTCCAGATGCTGAATCAGGCAATGAGCATGAACCCTGCTAAGATCATCTGTGGGAAGTGGGAAGAGTTCCCTTGACAGAGCCAGTGATTGCCCTATCCCAGTCTGCTGGCAGTGGAGCAAGACAGGCTGCACATCCCCGAACTGCTTCAACCCCTCTCAGCTGAGTTTCCAAATTCTCATGGAGTTTCTTGCTAAGCTCCTGAGTCATGTAAGTTTGTGTCCAGCTAAACTTTCAAGAGAAGCATGAATTTTTCTGGACCTAAAGCCAGTTTGGGGATGGGAAGAGGACTCTCCTCCATCCCATGTGGATGGAAAGGGTCTGGAGGGAAGAGGTCCCAGGGATTTTTTCCTTGCCCAGAAGGAAATGCCCTTTCTTCCAAGCTGTACATAGCCCTGGTCCTTCAGCCTGGGCACAGGGACACCACCTGCATAGTGAAGAATTAGGTAATTTCCTTCCCTTCTCCTCTGGAAGGTGTTTTGATTAGCATAACCATTGTGTTCCCAAATTAGCTTGTGTTCCTGCTTTGCCCTCAGGCTGGCTTTTCCTGTTACAAGCCCGCTCTGGCACGGGGATACCATTTTCCACTGCAGCATCACAGCTCACATCTGCACAGATCCAGCCACACTCAGTCCACCAGCTGCCCTTTCTGAGTAACCTTAGGCTGATGCTGAGGCTACAGAGAGCTGGTTCCACAGCCCTGCAGGTCATCAATGAATGGAAACCCCCAAACAGCCCAAATTCTGTTGTGACATGGGATGTGCTGGATGGAGACCAACAGCACACAGGACACAGGTACATCCCTCTCCCTGTCATTGGGAATGTTAACTCCTGGCACGGGCTGGGGTGCACATCCCTGCTACCTCAAGCCATCCAAAACGGGCCTGAGCCTGTGCAGCACATCCTCTGCCAGTCACTCACCTGCTCCTGCTTTCCTCCTGCCAAGAATTGTTCTCAGCTGAAACAATGCAAAGTTCTGGGTAAGAATGAACAGGAGAACGTGAAATAATTTCCAAGTGCCAACGAGACAGACACACACAGAGTGAATAACCAGGGGCCCCTGATTTCATGGCTATTGAGTGCCATGGAGAGCAGGAGCTGCTTGCATGAAGCTACTGGTTGCCAGATCTCTTTGGTGCCAAGCCTTATTCACAGAACATACATCTGGGGGTCTGAAATCAGATGGTTTTAACACTCCTTCACTGCTGGCTGAGCCACAGGGGGTGGTGCAGCTTCACAACCCTTCCTCTGGGGAGGTGAAGCTGTTTAAGTGACTTCTCCCACAGAATAGGTTTAAGTTCTGCTTAAACTTCTCCAGTGAGGGATGGAGGAACAGATGAAGCACACAGATATTTGATCTTGCCCAGTTACAAAGCACATTTGTCATCATGCCTTGAGATGGCCTAGAACAATATTCCACCAACTTCAGATGGGCTTCCATCTGAATGGGAGCTCAGTTACGGCCACGAGGGCAGAAGGAAGGATGCCACAATGAGGCCAGTGGGCAACCTGGGAAGTAGCTGGGGAGAAAAGAAAGAGGTTCCCTTCTCAAACCGTTCATCAGCAGAATTAGCTCCAAGCTCCTCACAATTTACTTCTCTAACAACAGTTCTGCTGTCAGTGGACCCAAAGATGAACTCATTGAACTTTTGGCTTCTGGTGACTGCCTGCCTTGCACTCCTCCTGCCAGCATTTGGGGCACCTCACAGAGCAGAGCTGTCAGGACAGGGGAACAGCAGAATAGAGATCTAAGGCGTGAACACCAGGAGTGCTCCCGGAAAAGTGTTATTTTACAAATGCCCTGGGCAAAGCCCAGCTGCTGAGACACAGGGATTTAGTGTCTGCTGGGAACTGGGCTGTCCCACTGGGCTCTGGCTGCTAGCCCACTGATGTGGGGTCATCCTGCAGGTCCCGGTTCATATTTCATATTCCAGTGGTATTTTCCAATCCCATGGGGAGTTAGGTGGAAAAACAAGGAGGCTGTGCAGGAGCTACACCCTGCTCCAGAAGCAAACCCAGCTGGTGCAGTTCCTAAGCCAGGCCTTGGCTGAGCCATTGCAGAAACAGGGGCAAGGAGGGATCCAGAAGCTCTTGCCACTGTGTCCCTGCACTTCGTTCTGCTGCAGCATCTACCTCTAATTTCCATCCCTGGAGCAGAGCTGCTGCTTATTAAACCCAGACCAGCAAGGGCTTGGCAAGGCACACAGGCTGGGAGGAACTGCCATGGAGCCAAGGGGAGGCCAGACAGACTGATTCCTTCTTTTATGAAAAAGGGGAGGCTGCTTCCAGAGTCTTCAAAAGGATTGAGTGTGGATGTGGTGCTGCTTGGAGGATCAGCCTGGCCAGGAGACAACGCAGCATCATGTCCACAGAGCAGGCAGCTGCCGAGTCTGGAGCAAGGGGCTACTCTGCTCTTGTTCCTACCAGCTTTTTGGTGTATTTCTGCAGCACAAGTGTTCCAGGGTGGGAGTGAGTGGGGGGCAAGCACCTCTACACCTCTACAAGGGCACCACCAAGGCCAGGCAGAGCCCCCTGCTCTCCTGTAAGAAAGCACGAGCTGTGCCTGTCCATGTGCTCAGCCACAGCCTGGATGTGGATCACAGGGGGATGGCACAAAGCACTTGGTCACAGTCCTGGTTGGCTCCCCAGGTGGGATTTCATGGTCATCTCAGCACAACTGAGCCTGGAGCTTCAGAAGGAGCTGGGCTGCAGGGGACCTCAGGGAGTCCTGCAGACCTTGTGGCACTGCAAGTTTGATGACTGCTGTGCAGAGCTAAAAATACCCCAGCTATGGTTAGGAGTGCAGGATAACTAATACACCCAGTGGAAAGATTTGGAGCCATTCCAGGGCTAAACAACAGCTTCTTCACCAACAGCCAAAGACTTGTGGATGCAAAAATAACTAGAAACTGAAAAACTTCAGCTGGAGCAAGCGATTTTCAAACTGAACCCAAAAAAAACTTTCTAGTACTGAAGACGACCGTGGAAAATTGTCAGCACTTTGGTTGTTTTAACAACAGGGTACACAGACCTCTGGATTTAGGCTGGATACTGCCTCTGGGCAGGAGTTGGGAGAACTAGTATTTACAGAGAATGCCTTCATTATGAAGGTGAAATCAAATTACACTGATAATATGTTATCCCAGTGGCCTGGATCAACAGCATACGTGCCAGAGTCAAAGGGAAACACCACGATGGGAGGTATACACTTGATGTCTTAAAAAGTGGGGGGAAACACCCAAGAACAGAGCAATTGTGACTGTGGGTGCTGGGAGGAACGCTGTGGAGTGAGTCAGCTTCCAGCCACACAGAGCTTGGGGAACAGAGGGTTTCAGACATCTGTTTACAGACCTCAAACACAGCTGGGGAAGGAGCAGAGGGAGCAGCCCCCTGAGCACATCTGTGCCATGGTGGCAGAGGACACCCAGGCTCACATCTCAGCTCTTTCTGCCTGGGGTTTCACCCCACGCTGTGCATGTCCCCACTTCTCTGCCCTCATTATTGTTCCATGCCGAAGCAGACACTCAATTGTTCATCTGGCTGGAGATGGTGAGAGTGAGCCCAGCTCTCCACATCCCAGGTGCTTGGCTGAGGCTGTGCACGTCAGTCCCTGCCCCAGCGAACACTGAAGTACCCAGTGCCTTGCTAAGAGAGCTCCAGAGAGCCCAGCCTCGGGTCTCTCACACCCAGCAGG
Organism: Monarcha castaneiventris obscurior; assembly: GCA_026261815.1. Classification (NCBI taxonomy): domain Eukaryota; kingdom Metazoa; phylum Chordata; class Aves; order Passeriformes; family Monarchidae; genus Monarcha; species Monarcha castaneiventris. Next base: position 4,608,233 of record JAMPIT010000897.1, read on the forward strand.
CATGAGAGAGCTCCCAAGGTCCCCCAGGATGCTCACGGCAAGGCAGGGGGCTGGAAGGGGTGGCTGGCTGCATGCTCCACCACAGATGTAGCCAGGGAAAGGGGGACTCACAGGGCTTGGGACATCAGTGCTGTTCAGCTGCTGCATTCCTGCATCCAAGTGCTTAGGTTTGGAGAAGGTCCTTGGGGAGTTTAATGAGCTGATGATCCCAGGTGGACTGAGGCAGAGATGGATCCCAAACCGTCATGCATTTGCCTGGAGGCATCATGGCCATCACGGGTTTCCCCAGCCCAGGTCCTGCTCAAAGTGGGGAGCCCTGCCCTGCCCCAAAAGAAAACCCAAAAGAGCCTCCAAGTTCTCATGAGTGCCAGAAAGTATTTGTGCCTATTTCAGGTCCCTCTGCAGAAGCTGTGTGATCATAATAAGTAAAAATGTTTCTCCATTGGCATAGTTTTCCTCTTCTGCCACCACATCAGCCCTCATGAAACAGTCACTTATTCTCCCCTTGCTGCTGTGTCGAGATGTACCAGGCTGCGGGCAGGACCTGCTGCCCTCCCCAGCCTGGCCTCAATAGCATGGCTTGTTCTCCGTGCAGGGCTGACGATCCAGTGGCAGCTGATGTAAATCCCAGGAGCACCACTGAGAGCAGCCCCAATGGCCACCTCCTGAGAAGATCTGGCCACTGAAATACAGTAGCGTTGATGTGCCAGGCCGGGAGGCTGGAAGATCCCAACAGGCTGTGCTGTGATGGTGAATTATCACTCCCTCACAGACACTTTTTTAATAGATTCCTTTCTTACTCCACAGCCAGTGCAAGAAGCTTAGTTGTGCACCACAATGAGGCCAAGGAGAATGCACGGTAGGGAAAGAGACGGCTCTGAGCTTGGCTGAAGATGTGCAGGCATGGGAGACATATTCCCACGCAAGACCAGACCTTTTGTGTGTTTTGGGATAAAAAGTGTAGCCAATGCCACCTGTGTGTTACAGAGTAGGCAGCAAACCTCTGCCCTGTCAGACCAACCCTCTTTGCCAACCCTCATGCTCCTGCTTGCTTGGGTGTCAGGGGGGTTGGTTGGTTTTGGATGCACGTTCCTGGGAAGATGGGCCTGACATAGTTCTGATGTTCTTACTGCAGACTGGCAGCGTGCAGCATCTCCTGAAGATGCTCTGGCTCTTCCCCAGTGGTTCAGCCTAGCGGTTGGTTCTCATGTGAAGGGAGCCCCTTCCGACCCTTACTTTTTAATTTCCAAGGTACTGTAGCATCCAAATCATCTCCAGACAGCAAACTCCCTCTGGTGCGAACAGGCACCTGAGTGATCCATCTTGCCATGGGAGGTCACAAGCAGGCCAGGAGACACACAGAAGGCATGTGCCAAGAGGACAGCCACCATCCTGGGGGGCACTGGCCATCGTGCTCATGGCTTTCTCCCTGTCCTGGGACCCGCAAGGTGGTGGGTGACTGACCAGTCCCAGCGCTGTTTGACCACACAGCGCTTGCAAACCCCGAAAAAAGGCTCCCGCTGGGGGCCAAGCATCTTTCAGGTCCAATCTGCTCCGTGGTGCCCACACTCACCGCCGGAGGATCCCCAGCGCGGAGCAGCACCCCCAGCGCTGGCCGGGATCTCCCCGGATTCCCCACGCACGCTCTCCCCGCGGTGCCCCAGGGACGGCGCTGACAGCCCGGGCACGGCCGGCGGGCAGCCGCGGCCGGCGCACACCGATGGCCGGCAGCTCAGCCCGGGGGCAAAGGTCCGCGGGGCTCCCGGGCCCCGGCCGCCGCTGCAGCCGCTGGCAGCACGGAGAGACGGCGCAGGGACAGCGGAGGGACAGCGGAGGCACAGCGGAGCGGCCCCGCTCCCCGCGGGGAGGGCTCCGCCGCCGCCGCCCCGCCCGGCCCGGCCCGCCCCGCCGCGCTGAGTGGGCCCCGCGGCGCGGCGCGGAGCGGCGGGCGGGACGCCACGGGGCGGGGCGGGACGCGGCGGCCGAGCCCGGCGAGACAGCGGCGGAAAGTGCCACGACTCCACACGGCCGCGGCGGCGAGGAGGGACCGCGACCCGGCACGGGTGGGTAGGGCAGGGGCGGCGGCGGCCCTTCCTTCCCCCGGCCCCTTCCCCGGCCGCCGCTTCCGCGGTCCCCCCGCGCGGCGAGCGGGACCCCCCGGCCGGCGCTGCCCCGGCCCCGCACTCAGCGCACTCGCAGCCGGGCGGGACCCCCCAGCCGCGGCCCCGGCGCGGAGCGGTGTCCCGGGGAGCGGCCCGGGCAGCGGGGGGATCCCGGCCCGCGGTCCGGTCCGTGCGCCGGGGGCCGGGCGGATGAATGGCCCCGAGCGCGGAATGGCGGCGAGTGCGGGCAGGGCGAGGTCCGGGCCCCGCGCTGCCCCCGGCCCCCCGAGCGCCGCCGTCCTGCCCAGCGCCGGCCGGATGACAATTATTAATCTGATTAACCGCGCTTACAGAAGGTCCCGGCGCTCGGGCCGCTGTCCTCTGTCCTTTTTTTTTTTTTTTTTCCCCTTAACTAAGCCCCCGACAAAACTCTTGCTGGCACCCGGAGACCCCCGGCAGCGCGGGGTGCCCGAGCTTTTAGGCAGAGGCATCGACCCCATAAGCGGAGACCCCTCGGCCACCGTGGGGTCTTGCCAGCCCGGACGGGAGCAGCGCTGCCGCGGCTCTGCCCCGCTCCTCGCCCCGCCGGGGAAGCGGTCCAGCGGAAGAGCGTGTGCTGCACACGTGGCTGAGCGGGATGGAGCCGTGTCCGCGCCTGGAATGCCGGCTCTCACCTTCCTCGAAGACCCGCAGCGGCGGGAAATGGCTGGAAGCAGTCGCGATGTGGGATGTGAGCCCCAGCCGGGGAGGAGCTGATGAGGACCGGCAGTGAAATGCCTCTTCGGGCCAGGGAGGGGAGAGAAAATTTGTAATAGCCGCCGCACGGATTAGTCAAGCTGCAGCTGTGTTGTGGTGCTCTTACACTCTTCTATATATACGTGTATTTTCTGCCTGTTTCTTCACCCCTGGGCTCGGGAAGGGAGCTGGCAGCACTGCTGGCAAGCACAAGCCAGCTGGCTGCTGCTGCCAGAGCTAATGGAGCACTAAGACACGTTCAATTGAGTTGAGCTATAACTGTTGATGATGGGCTGATCTGGAGTTGCTGCGTGGAGTAGCACATGCTGCCGGGAGGCTGGAAGTGCACAGTCACTTAGACAGAAAATGTATTTAAACAGAGGCTGCTGGCAACGTGGGCAGGATCTGCGTGCGGTGTGCAGGCTTTTCTCGTTTGTTTTTAATTTTTGTCTCTCTCTATTGCAACAGGGTGGGGAGAAAATCTCCAGGAGAAGTATCTGGTGATAGTTTTTTTTTATCTGGTGGCAGTGCTGTTGCCTTCTCCTGCTGCTGGTCTGCCCTGCTGTTCACAGGATCAGGCCTGCCAGTTCCCTCGTCCTTGACCTTTCCCTCCTTTTTTTTAACCTGCTGGCATATGTAGAGGAAAGGATGCTGCAGGTGCTTCACAGGCAGGTGTTGCTGTGGGTTATGCAGAGCCCACTTCTCTCTTTCTCTGCCCCCCATCACCTCTCCTGCATTGCTCTCACCTGAGATGCCACCTTGACACCATGGCAAAGTGGAAACCTTGGACTGCAGGGGGGACAGTCTCCTGCTTGCAAAGAGGATCTTTTCCTGTCTGCAGCACCTATCAACACCAGGAGGAGAAAACACGTATTTTCCTTTGGCTGTGACAAGAAACAAGATTTCTGTAGTTACTGCACAATCTGCCTCTTCCTTTGCTCCTGCCCACCTGTCGCGTGGCCTGGGTGATTTAGACCAGGGTTGGTGGAGGGCTGAGTCTTAAAGATGCTGAATTCCCTTGGATTTCATGTATGGTCACAGAGGGGAGGACAGGCTGAACAGGTGGCAGAGTTCCAGCCTGGTTTTTGACACAGCTGTCAGTGACAAATGTGACCACAAGACACTGAGCATGGCCCTGGTGCTGTCATGTCACGTGTCTGGGGTTAGTTCATCCTGGAAATTGTTTAGTGCTGAAAAAACAGCGAGGCTGAGTTCTGCTTCCTTAGGGCAAGTTGGACTTTTGCTCAGGTCAAACAGAGGTGGCTGCATGTGCAGGGAGGTGGGGGAGGTCAGGTCTCTTGGGCTGTTATCTGGGATTTTGGGAAGCGTGATGGATAACAAGGTAAAGCCACAGGAATGGAAGAGGCAGAGTACAGCATTTCAGCCAGCTCCTTTACATGAGAAGGCCAAGTGAAATACCAGTTGTCCATCTTATTCCTGTTCTGGTGATGGGGAAAAGCTTTACCTGGACAAGCTGTCTTGGGGAAGGAGTTTGTCTATGGAGATATTTGATGATTTCTGCTGTTTTGGCTGGGAGAGGAGTGGAGGATGCTCCAGAAACTTCATGGAAGTAAATGTGCCTAGTGTTGGATGTGAACTTGATTTTTTTGAGCATGGACTCTGATAACTGCTGGTGTCCACCCATCTCTTGGGCGTACAACCCTCTCCCAAGCAGATGGAAAAATGCCATCGTAGGAGCCAAGTCCCACGGAGGACCAGAAGCTACAGAAGGGAGGATCCTGAAGTCTTTGAGCTTCTTCAGAGTGTGGCTGTCGGGCTGAACATGTGAGACTCCCCTTGGTGCCCTATTTTGCCACGTCCTGGCCAAGGCTTTGTGCAGGTGGGAAGCAGGGAGGGCTTTCCTGCCAAAGGGCACGTGTGCTTGTGAGGGACATGGTGTCTCACTGTGCCAATCCAGGAGTGAACTTCCAGCCCTTGGAAGGGCAAAGGTGGCAAGGTCAGGAGACGTCAAAGCAGAGCTTCTCTCCTGGGTGCTAACACTGCAGCATAAATGCTTCTGGCATCTCTGCACCAGGAAGTTCCTGTAGGAAGACTTTTCCATATCCCCCAAATGCCAAGGCCGGCCTGGCTTGCTTTAAGCATGTGTGGCTGGCTGTGCACCGTTGGAGAGATGGGCTCTTCCCTGAAGGAGTTGTTGGGCTGGTCGTGCCAAGTCCCGACCGCAGGAGGAGCCCTACAGGTAGAACTCGCTCCTCGGAGTCAGCACCGGGCCTGCTGGGCACCAGTGAGCACTGAGGCAGGACCCAGGTTTGCCACCAGAGTCCTGGCTGGCACCTCTTGCTCCTTCCTGTGGGTTTTGTCCCAGCACTCCTGTCCTTGGGATCAACCAGGGTTCCGCTGATTGAGCAGTGGGAGCTTGGATGGCCTCTGTGAGCATCTCAGCTGCTTGTGGGAGCTCTGGCTGCTGCCACGGCTCTTTTGCAGGTCCACAGCTCCTCAGTGCTTGGTTCCTGTGTTGCTTTTGGTCCGGAGGGGGTTGTTGGGGTGCTTTTGTTTCGCTAGGAAGGACTTTAGTGCTCATTTACATCCTTATCTCACCCTGGCTGTAAAGCTGGGCAGGAGGCAAGGTACAGGCAGCTTTTACTGCAGCCCGTGGGGCTGGGTGAGGCTCTGTGCAAGTGAGAGAGGGTATGGGGCTCTGTAAGGGCTTTTGGGGGACAGTCCTGCGGGGTGAGGTGTGGGGCTAGCACCGGGATCTGGTGCCGTGATGCCACATCCAGCACTGCCATCTCGCCCACCTCACCACCCCGGCCTCTGTCCTCTCATCCGTCCTCCATAGTGGAGGCTGGGATTTCTTCCCCCATTCCCATCCCTTGTGGGCTCCACCAAGCTGCTTTTGAGGGTGGCAGTACCAGCTGGTGGGGTTGGAGCTTGTTTGTCAGCACTTGGGGGTGCCCTTGCCCCAAGGTGGAGCAGCAGATTTTTATCTAGATTTGAAACTGTGGTGCTGTGGGGTCAAGAAGGGTTTATTTTTACAAATGTGTTGGGGTTGCTGGGTGAGGAATGTGGGTCACCTTGTTCTGCCCCTAAAACAGCTCCTGGGTGCTTTGGTGTAGCCCTAAACCCGGCACAAGATTGTGGGTATGTGTTCTCAGCCCTACTTTTTATTTACTGCCAGGGAGAGGAAATCCAGTCCTTTTCACCCTGTGGGTTAGGAATGATCTGTCTGTCCTGGTTGGGGCCATCCCAAAGTGGTGCTCCCTAGGCAGGAGGCAGTGACTTGGCACCAGATGTGCTGGGATGGAGTGGGCTGAGGCCATTTAAATGCAAAATGGCCAGCGTAGATGTAAAACAGTGATGCCTGTGGTATCAGCTGGGATCTCCAGAGGTGCCCTGGGGTAGAAAATTGGCCCTGACAGGGGAGGCTGGTTCCAGCTGGCATGGACAGCCCTCCTGCCTGCCAGTTTCTCTCTCTGCTGCTTTACCTAGGGATGCTCGGAGAGGTGAGCAGGGAGAGCTGGGCTGCTGGTTAGAACATCCTTCCCCAGGTTGGTGTCTCCAGTGGGAGATTTTCAGCTCCTCCCAGCTCTGCTCCCCCTGCTTGGGTGCTGGAGATGAGTGTTCACTGCGCTGTTCCCACCTCGAGCTGCAAATTCAAGTTTGCTGCTCCAGCTCTTAGAAAGGAAGGGCCTCCGAGGTGTCTCCCTGCAAGCACTGAGGATTCAAAAGACGCTGATCTCCTTAGGTTTATTCTTATTTTTGCCTCCTCCCCTTCCAGCCCCTCCCTCCCTCCTCCACCCACAACCCCTTAAAGAGGAAATTCGATAATGTCAACAGTTAAGCGTGGGGATGAGAACTCCTGGTAGCTGAGGACTTTCTGCATTTTGCTCTTTGTGTTTTGATTCACAATGATGAGAACCACCGCCATGGCAGCTCCTGGAGAGTGTCCCTTCCCAGATTAGCTGCTTGACACCAGCCTCTGAGGCCATGAGCTACCTCAGAGCCACGTGGAAGCGATGCCCTGGTGGATGAAACACATGAATGGGACAGAAGTTGGCTTTAAAAGCAGGACAGCGTTCAAGTATCCATTAAGAGGAGTGGGGGTAGCAGCATCTTTCCCCAGGTGTGGCTGAGCCCTGCTTGCCAGACCTCAGACTGGCAGTGTGGTGTCTGCTGCTGTTCAGCAGCTGTGCCACAGTGTGCAGGTGGCAAAGGGAGGAGGGAAGGCCTGCTGCAAAGCTTTCTTCTTCCAGGGGGATATTTTACTCCAAAGCTGACACCTGGATGTGCATCTGGTGTGGTGAAGAAGCCAGGTGCTCCAGGGAAAGCTCAGATTTTGGCCACCCTGCTCCCAGCAGTCTGAAAGTGGGCTCCCTTACTGCTGCACGTGTGGCTTAGGGTCATGCAAAACTGCTCCACTGGACATAAGAATGAGGCTTGAGGCTGCCTCTGAATGCATCCCTGTTTTTTAATTCCCTCTCTCTGGTTCTTCTGGAGATGGAATTTAGTCCCTGGGGTACAACTGGACCCCTGTGCATGGGCAGTGTAGCAGAGGAGCACAAACTTGGGGGTGTGCAGGCAGGTCGACCTGAGTCGTGTGAATCTGGAGTGTTCTGTTGCCTGTGCACGGTGCCATTGGAAGGCACGGATGTCTGCAGGAAACTCCTGCTCAGAAAGGCCATTGCATTTCTTTCCTCCCCTCCTGCCCCTGACTGTTGTCCTGGTGTCTTGCAGGCACAGAAGAGTGAGGCAGGATGGACGTGTATGACCCTCAGACGCTGGGTGTTATGGTCTTCGGAGGCTTCATGGTGATCTCGGCCATCGGGATCTTCCTGGTGTCCACCTTCTCCATGAAAGAGACGTCGTACGAGGAAGCCTTGGCCAAGCAACGCAAGGAGCTCGAGAAGACCCAGCAGCAGAAGTTAGAGAAAAAGAGGAAAGAGAAACCAGTTGAGAAGAAAGGAAAAGCAAAGAAAAAGGAAGAGAAACCGAATGGAAAGATCCCGGAGCAGCAGCTTACTCAGGAAGTGACGGACCCTCCCAAGGAGGTGGTTCCTGAGCCTGCAGTGGTGCCTGAGCCTGTCGCAGTTGAGACTCCAATTGCAGCAGTGCCAGTTGTACCCCAGGAAAAGGAGAAACCTGTTCCATCACCTAAGGAGAAGAGGAAGAAGGAGAAGAAGGTGGCAAAGGTAGAGCCTGCTCCTAGCCCGGTGTTGGCCCCACCCCCTGTCAGCGTCCCCAAAAGCTCTCCGGTGCGGGAGGCAGCCCCTAAGGAGGTGCCTGTTGTGGCAGTGCCCCCCGTTGGCACTCAGCAAAGTGCTCCAGTCATCAGCTCTGTCACCGTCAAGAAAACCGAGGCTCTTCCAGCCCAGGAGGATCAGAAGCATGATGCACCTGCCAAGAAAAAGGCTGCATCCAAGAAGAAGAGCGAGCCAGGTAAGGCCAGATTCCTCTGCCTACTTCCCCTTGGTCCAGCACACGGGTGTTGGAGAGTTGCAGGTTCCTCTGGGATTTGTGTTGTGGGATCTGCACATGGGAATGAATGAGTGAGAGAGGGACAGCTCTGTCCTGGGAGAGGGACGGCTGCCAAGGTGCTGCACATCTGGGTGGAAAGCCAGGGTGAGGTGTTCTGCCCATAGAACCCTGACTTCTAAAGTACAGAGGAGCTCTCCCACGCTTTTACATGGAGCTGGGTCACTGCTAGCATTTCCTCATCCTTCAGTGGAGGTGAAGAAGGATTCTTGAAGGAGAGAGGATTGATGGAGTTTTCTACTGCTGGGGATTGATTGTAGAGTAATTAGAGGGAAGTGACGTGGATCTGTCACAGGGAAGGGAAAACTTGCCCATCATCAGTCATGCCTTGCTTGATTGACTCAGAGATGGAAGAGATCAGGTGGTCCTGAACTCTGCAGATTATAAAAAGGTGTAGGGAGGGGAAAATCAGCTCTGCAGCTGGATTTGTCCCTCTCATTGTACCAGTGGGAACAGTTTGGGGTTTATTTTTGGTTAAGTGATAATGACAGGCACTAAAAATGTGAGTGCTTTCAGACCTGTAGAAGTGGACACATGGGAGGAATCTCTCAGGTGTTCTCAAAGATGTCATGTGATGTGCACAGGTTTCATTTCTTCCTTTCTTTACCAAAAAAAACCCCAACCCACCAAACTAAAAGGCATCCCTTCTTCTGCAGCACATCCAAACCTGCTGTGCAGCCTGGCAGTTCCCACACCCACATTTTGGAAGAGGGCCTGCTACTCAGCAGGACATTTGCAGCTGCTGGGTTTCATAGTTGGGTTAAACCCCTTGAATCTTCTCTTCTGAGGGAAGGATTTTATTAAAGGCCGTCTCCACACGTGATCGGGTTTGAAACAATTGGAGAAGCTGCTCCTGGAGGGTATTGCAGGGGTGGTGTTGGGGAAACTGGAGGTGACTGGCTTGTTGTGTGCACCCATGTTAAAAACACAGCCCTAAATCCAAGCTCTAACAGCTGAGGGAATGTGGCTGGCAGATGAACTTTTAGCATTTGTTAAGTTGGGAGGGTTTTGGTTGCTCCAAACTGAGATTCCCCTTGGGTGTGAAGTGCCAATCCTGCATGTCCTGAATGCAAAGAATGGTGTCTTAGCTGCTCCTGTGGGATTTTGCAAAGGAAAGCTCTCAGCAGGATTTGTGCCATGAAGCCGACTGCAGTTTGACCAACATGCTGTGGGGCAGCTGTGGTCTCTCCTCCTCAAATGCAAAGGGACAAATTATCCTGTGGCAGATAAAAATGGGTGTCCAAAGTGTCCAAGGACACGTCCTCAGCGCTGGAACAGATGGCAGAACTGGTGAGAGTGGCTTGGGGTATTTTTCTCTTGTGTGGTTTGTTCCATCCATGTCTCCCAAGTCCCCTGGGGTGTACGAGTGGCTCTTCTGACCACTCATCCAGCCGGGCTTTCATGGCAGCTTTGCCACGTGGCTGCTCCTCGTTCCATTGCTCCATCAGCGAGGTGTGAGGTTCCTGACCCTGCGCGAGGGCTGGGTGTCAGCACTGGCATCCCTGTGCCACAGCCTGGGCTGGGTGTCAGCACTGGCATCCCTGTGCCACAGCCTGGGCTGGGTGTCAGCACTGGCATCCATCCCTGTGCCACAGCCTGGCTCGGTGTCAGCACTGGCATCCCTGTGCCACAGCCTGGGCTGGGTGTCAGCACTGGCATCCCTGTGCCACAGCCTGGGCTGGGTGTCAGCACTGGCATCCATCCCTGTGCCACAGCCTGGGCTGGGTGTCAGCACTGGCATCCCTGTGCCACAGCCCGGGCTGGGTGTCAGCACTGGCATCCATCCCTGTGCCACAGCCTGGGCTGGGTGTCAGCACTGGCATCCATCCCTGTGCCACAGCCTGGGCTGGGTGTCAGCACTGGCATCCCTGTGCCACAGCCCGGGCTGGGTGTCAGCACTGGCATCCATCCCTGTGCCACAGCCTGGGCTCGGTGTCAGCACTGGCATCCCTGTGCCACAGCCTGGGCTCGGTGTCAGCACTGGCATCCCTGTGCCACAGCCTGGCAGGCTGCCCTGGCTCCGTGTGCCAGCTGCAGGGTGGGGTTTGCACAGTGCCTGCCTTTTCCAGAGCTCCCTCCTGCCGCTCCCCCTGGAGTGGGGCGGAATTCCGCTTGCTGTGTCCCTGCACGCAGCAGGACTGGGGCAGGGGATGCCGTGTGCTGTCCTGCAGCCCCGCAGTTGCCAGCGTGAGGAAAGTGTGAGCCAAGCCTCGGGTCCTGGTTGCACAAGGGGGTGGAGCTGGCCCGGCTGCGCTGCTGGGAAGTGGCTGAGGCTGGGGACGCTGCCGTCCGAAATGGATCTACCAGAGATCACTCAGCAATTGCTGTCACTGCCCAAACAGACTCGACTTGGGGAAAACTAATTTATTCCCAATTAAAGTAGATGAAAAACAAGACAAAATTAAAACAACACCTTCCCCCCTGCCCTTATTCCCAGGCTCGACTTCACTCCTTCCCTCCTGGCTCCTCTACCTCCCCTCCCTGAGTGGTGCAGGAGGATAGGGACTGTGGTCAGTTTATTACAGCCACTCTCTGCAGCTCTTTCCTCCTCTCACCTTTCCCCTGCTCCAGTGTGGGGCCTTCCATGGGCTGCAGTCCTTCAGGAGGAACCTATTCCAGCATGGGCTCCATTCTCCAGGGGAGAATCTCTGCTCTAACACCTGCAGCACCTCCTTCTCCTTCTTTGAACTTTGCTGCTTGGGGCATCCAAAGCTTTGTATTCAAGAGACCTTGGTGTTAATGATTTCAGGGGCTCTGGAGCTACTGGGCTCCAAACTGCTTTTCCTTCTGTGATTTTCTAGGAAAATGAGCCCACTGGGCCCTAGATACAGTGTGGGAACCCCTAAACCACTGCCCACCACCCTCTATGTGTCATGACCATGTGCACTGAGGTCCTACAACAGTATCGTGGTCCCTGGTGCTCCCTGGCTTTCCCAGGTTAGCAGACAGGGTAGGGGAAGGGTTGGAGTAACGTTGCTCCCTTAGCAAAGGGCTGGAACAAACCTGGCTGGTGAAAGGTGGGAGATGACCTCGCTGTCATTGGTGCCACTGTGTGGAGTCACATCCTTCCTCAAGGTTGTGTTTTGGTGTGGTCCTGCTCCTGATGCCCAACACTTCTGAGCCCTCTGGCATTGGCAAAGGACTCCCAGCTCCTGCTGAGAATCTCTCAGTTCGGTAGAGGCTGATGGCAGGTGCTGGGACCAGTTGTTGAGCCAGGCAGAGGTGACAGCTGACTCAAGGAGCACGTGTGTGGTGTCATCTCCAGCACTTTTCCTACTGCTCTCACTCAGAGAGGTACCAAACGTGACTCTGGAAATGTGGGTGGATGAAGGTTTGAGATGAAGGCAGCTGTGGGGTTGAAACCAGCTGAGATGGAGCCATATTTCTGCTGTTTTCAGCAGTCCCAACCTCTCCCCTTTCCTCCCTAGCACCTACGGATTCGGACGGGGCCCTGTACCTGCCCTACAAGACACTTGTGTCCACGGTCAGCAGCATGGTGTTCAGTGAGGGGGAGGCCCAGCAGCTCATCGAGATCCTGACGGAGAAAGCAGGAATCATCCAGGACACCTGGCACACGGTAGGGCTCTGCCAGAGCTCTGCTGAGCCTCAGGAGGTGCAGGGGGAGGGAAGGCACCCCGTTTTCAGGCAGGCTGGCCCTGAGGGTGTCTTGGAGGACAGGGCTGAATTTTCCCCTGGAGCAGAGGGCAGGATGTTGTGCGTGTGGGGTGGAGGGGATGGGTCTGCAGGTGGCAGTCCCCACTGATGTGCCACCCCATGCTGGCAGGCCACGCAGAAGGGTGACCCCGTTGCTGTCCTGAAACGCCAGCTGGAGGAGAAGGAGAAGCAGCTCTCTACCGAGCAGGAGGATGCAGCTGCTGCCAGGAACAAACTGCGGGAGCTGAGCAAGGTAAGCCCTGTGTGGCCCTCCTGGCATCCCCGGTGTGGGCTCTGCACATGGTGGCTCTCCATGTGCCTCCTGCTCCCCACATCTCAGCCCCCTTGCAGGTGAAGCCCAGGGGCTCTTTGGGCCCTGCACCTGTTGGCTGTTTTCTTCCCAAAAGGGGGAGGAGATCCCCACCTGCCCCCCTCTCTTGGGCCTGCTCCAGTTTGGGGAGGTGCCAGCCCAAAGAGCCGCAGGGTAGTGCCTGCTGGCAGCCATGGGAAGAGCAGGAGAAAACCCTTTCTGTAAGAAGATTGCAGCTTTCTTCTCCTTCAGGGAGGAAAGCAAATCCTTCCTTGTTTCAGATCCCCTGAGCTAAGAAGGTGCCTTTGTAAGGAGTCTGATCCTATTTACAGTGCCCTTCCCTGACTCAGCCCCCTGCCTCCCCCTCTTTCTGGGTGTTGAAGGCAGAACAGATCCCTGCCACGCCGAACTTGTGGCTGTCAAGTCCATCTGCTTAATTCTTCTGCTTTGCCCCAAACGCTGTGTGATGTTATTTATCCTGGGAGAGGAAAATAAAATTCCAGGCTGTCTTACTCCTTTCTCTTAGCTGGCCCAACATGGAACAACAGTGGCATCCAGTGGCCACAGAGCCCAAAACAAAATGCAGGAGGAAATGTAAGTGCCGAATGTACCTGGGCGTGGGGGCAGCAATGAAAGGGCTAAACTTTGTAGTCTGCTGAGCTAGGAGGCCACATCCTCTTAAAGTGGGGAAACCTGTGCTCTGAGGACTAACTGGGGGCCTCCTTTCCTGGAAGGAGCTGGCGGCCGAGCGGGCCAAGGCGGTGGCCGTGGAGGGCAAGCTGAAGGAGCAGCTGCTGGCCCGCGAGCGGGAGATCGTGGCGGTGCAGGCGCGGATGCAGGCCAGCTACCAGGACCACGTCAGCGAGACCCAGCAGCTCCAGGGCAAGGTGAGCCCCGGGCTGTGCTCTGCCCCTGCCTCCTGCTGCTGCCAGGTGGCTGCTGCTGGCACATGTGTGACCTTCTGCAGAAGGATGAGCTGCGGGAGAGGGTGAGAGCCTGCAGAGCTCCTGGGCTGTGGTGCCCAAGTTCCCCCCCTAATAAATCCCTTTAAGGATTAAAGGCCCCTTAAACTCCCCCAAATCCCTTTCCAAACCCCTTCAAGTCCCCCCACACCCCTCTAAGACCCGCTTAATACCCCCAAAGTTCCCCAAATACCTACCCCAAACTCTTTAGGCTCCCTCCAAACCTCTTTGGAGAAGAGGCACGTGGGAGCATCCTCATGGGATGTCACACCCCTGGGGGCTGTCAGCATCAGCAGACACTCCCCTGCATTGCCAGTCCCTCCTGCTCATCTCCTGGGCTTCGACAGGGGGAGCAAAAGGGCTGGGGGTGGCATTAACCCCTGTTGGGCTCCTCTAGATCCGGACCCTGCAGGAACAGCTGGAGAACGGCCCCAACACGCAGCTGGCTCGCCTGCAGCAGGAGAACTCCATCCTGAGGGATGCCCTCAACCAGGCTACCAGCCAGATGGAAAGCAAGTAAGGCTGGGGTGGGGGGCAGAGCCTGGGGCTGCCCTCTGGCATACCCTGGCTTGGCTACCCTCTTTCCCAAAGGTACTTCTGTAGACACCCCAACTAGCTGGAGGTAGAGGAGGGAATGAGGGAGGATGAGCTTGCCAAATGGCTTTTGGGGGTGCACCCGGAGAAACAAGGATGTTCTTCCTAAGTGAAAGGGCAGGGAATCCCTCTCTCCTTTGGGGTCACCTGTGCTGATGGCAGAACCAGCAGGCAGTGGAGCAGGGAGAGGGGATCAGAAGGCACTGTGGTGTTTTTCCCCCACAGGGGAACTCATGCTCTCAAACTTGAGAAGAAATGCAGCTGGCTCTCTGATGGGAGTGATGCTGCAGAGAGCAGAGCTCAGCCCCATGTGTGCAGAACAAATAGGAGCTAGGTAGAAGAATTTCACACTCCTTTTTATAGACAGTCTGAAATGACTGGTGATTAACAGCAGGCAAATAATTACAGAGTGGACTCCAGCTGTAGTGCTTCCTCTTGTGTCTGGGAACACAGATCCATGTGTCCTCTACTTCACAAGAAAGGAATGTCTCCTGTGACTGAAACAGGACTTTTCTAAAGTGAATTGTTGGCTCTTTCCACCCCCTCCCTGAAGGACCAGGAATGTCCTAGAAACAGGCAAACAAAGTTCACCGTTTCAAGTCCTGTATCAGGCCCACAGGAGGGAGGATGTGTTCCCCCATGGCGACACCAGAGAGGCTGGGCTGGCCTGTGGGCTGAAGTAACCCCGCTCCTGTTGCTGCAGGCAAAACGCTGAGCTGGCCAAGCTGAGGCAGGAGTGCAGCAAGCTGATGAAAGAGCTGTCTGAGAAGTCAGAGGTGCTGCAGCAAGAGGAGCAGCAGAGGAAGAGCTGGGAGATCAAAGCAGCGGCCTCGGAGAAGCGAATTGAGCAGCTGCAGGTGGGGCAGGCACCAGCAAACGCGCTCCCCTCGCAGGGATGGGTGGCTGAGTGCCAGGGGATCCCTGCACTGGGCCATGGCAAGGGCTGGGAGGGAGGTGCATGTCCCTGGGTGGGAAGGAAGCTGCCTGGCTTCCAAAGTGCTCTGCCCCCGTTAGCGTGTCACATCGGTGTGCCCCTTGTGCAGCATCAGCAGCAGAGCCCATGGAGCAGGGTGCCCTGGTTGAAGCCATTCTTCTGCAGGTGCTCTCTCTCTCAAACTCAGATGGTTTTTAGCTTGTTGCTCTCTTTCTGGTGCAGGAGATGGAGCTTGTGGCTTTTTTGATTGCCAGCAGGGAGTGGCTGGGTTTGGGGTTTTCATGGGTGTTGAAAGGACACATCCCAAGCAGAGCCTCTGAGCACACACAGAGGTGTGTTGTGGACTCACATAGGGAAGAGCATCTTCTTGGGATGTTGACAGTGCTCCTGCTGGGATCCTGCTGGGATGTTGGGCTGGGAGCATTAATCCCAGTGTAGCAGACAGAGTGAGGGATGTCCTCAGGAATGCGCTGTGGTCTCTGAATTTCTCTGGCCTCTTCAAGAAGGGGCTGTGGTGGGGGAGACCTTTATTTGCACATGCCAAAATGGTTTTGTAGAGGAGTTCCTAGAGCAAGGAGCCTTCCATATTTTATTTTTCATTTTTTGTGTGCCCGAGGATGTGGATCTCCTTTGGGTGGGCTGCATTTGGCTCCTGCTGCTTTTGCAGGTGAGGAGCAAGGAGGGTGATGTGAGCACACAGCTGGTGTGAAGGCAGGAGCTGCCTTCCTGGCTCCAAGCAGGAGTTCCTAGACATGCTTTTGGGAGAACTGCAGGGCTGTCAGCTCGCTGCACACCTTAATGCTAGTTAAATAAATTGCAGTAGCTGGAAGGCTCTAAAGTCATGTGCTTAAGGTGCTAGGGAGAATATGTTCCACAGTAACACCTGGAGCTCTGAGCTGAGGATACTGAGTGAAATCCACAAAAAACAGAGCAGCTCTGCTTTCCAGGTGGTGCTGGATGCATCCCTGGACAGAGCCAGGCCTGCTGGTTTACCTTTTCCTGTCCCCGCCATGCAAAGCAATTTTTCTCCCTCTGCAGGGGTGCCACTTGTACCTGCAAAGCTGCAACTCATCCTCATCCTCCTTTGCCTTCCCCCTCAAAATGCCTGCCCTGGCCAGGCCTCTTCCTTGCTGCTTTCTATGGTGGAAAAAAAAAGAAGCGTTCCCTGGCCCAAATTGCTCAGAAAATTCCTCCACGTGTGGAAACATGGTTGGGTGTCTCTGTTCTGCAAAGCCCCGTGCCAGCACCTCTCCCTGCTGGGCTGGGGCGATTTGAACCAGGGCTCTGAGAGGTTTTTCAGAGCTCTCCAGAGGGAAGGTTGGCCATGGAATTGGCCCAGAACCGAGACATTTGGGTATTGTCTGCTTCCCAATGTGAGAGCTGGCACGGGATAAACCGTGAGCACAGCGCAGGGTGCTTCGTGCGCAGCGGGAGCTTGGGGGGAGGGTGACTTTAATCCCCCAAAACATAGCTTAAAAATAGGATTATGTGACACATGAAGCTTTGCTTCAAGTTGGCTGGGGTGTCTGTCACGCTCCAGGAAACCTCCTTTTCCTGCTGTGCAGGCTTACCAACGGGAGGCGGAGGTGATGCTGCAGAAGAGGCTGGACGAGGTCAGCGACGAGCTCCGCAAAACGCAGAGCAGCTACAAGAGCCTGTTGGCAGACGCAGAAAAGACCAAAGGGCAGCAGCAGAGCATTGCAGGTGAGGAGCTGGGATCAGCATGGGGAGGGCTCTGGGGCAGACTGGAGACTTTGAGAGCTTGGAGGAGCCAGCTGGGGCAGGACAGGTAGATCCAGGGATGAGTGGTGTTGGTGTGAGCAAGACATGGGCTGGTCTGTGGTTCTGTCCCAGGATGTTACTCCAACGCCTCTCTCCAGTGCTGTCCCGCATTCCTGCCTGCCCTTTCTGTGCCTTCTCAAAGCACCCATGGCCAAAACCTCTTTGGCTGCGATCCTGCTTGGACAGAGCAGGGTGAGGAGTCTCCAGGTCTGTTTGCATGTGCCCTACAGTGTTTTGTCACCCTTGCCTCCAACAGAACTGCAGGCCAAGCTGCTGAGCTCCGAGGCAGAGGTTAAAAGTAAGCTGCTGGAGTTGGACAGTGTGAAAGGGAAGCTGCAGGATGCCAGCTCGGAGAATACAAAGCTTCTGGAGAGGATCAAGTCCATCGAAGCTCTGCTGGAAGCAGGACAGATGCGGGAGGCAGAAAAAGACAGAGACCTGCAGGTTGTGTGCTCATTCAATTGGGGTGGGAGGAGGGGAGTGGGTGACACTGCTTACACAATCCCCGTGTTGTCTTTGCTCTGGGATCCTCTCTGGAATGCCACAGAAAGGGCTGGCATGCATCACATGCCTGGGGCAGGTAATCAAAGTGCTTTCTCTCTTCCAGGCAGCCAATGAAGCAGAAATGAAGCAGCTGCAGTCAAGGTGGGTCCAGGTGCACATCCTGCTGTGGCACCTCCAGCTTGCTGTCCATGTGTCTCAGGCTTCCTCAAGCACTGAGCCTGTGGCTGAGGGCTTCCCGCCTTCCAGGCAGGCTTGGGGCTGCCCAGCTGGGAAGTCAAGGTCAATCCTGGCCAGCAGTGCTGTTTGAAATGTTAATTTGCTCTGGTGCTGGCCCCATGTAACAGCCAGTCCGTTCTGAAGTAGGACTGAATTGCTGGCAGGCACATGGAATCTGAGCAGTCCTACAGAACAGGAGGTTCTGCTGGTGTTGGTGCTGTGTGTGGGATGTCTCTGGTCCAAGTCCCTGCTCAAGGCTGGGCCAACCAGAGGAAGGTTTTTTAAAATGTTTCCAGGTATCTCCAAGGATAGAGATTCACCAGCACTCTGGGTCCCTATTCCAGTGTTTGATAACCTCTTGCCCTATGCCCCAGCACAGAAAGGTTTCCTGGCATTTAACTGGAGTTTCCCAGGTCTTGAGTCCTGCCTGTTGCTCCTTGTCCATGTGCTGGGCACCTCCAAGAAGGCCCAGCGCCTGCATGGGGGGAAGATTTCTCAGATGCCCCCACTGCCAGCATGCATCCAGCATCCCTGTAAAGGAAGGCAGCTGTTGAGTTGTCCTGGGGCCCCAAGAGACTTGTGTAGTTCTTCTCAACCACCTGAACCTTGGTTTGCTCAAAGTGAGGGGGCCTTCAGCACTGGTGTGGGATCTGAGGGTGTGGAGGAAAGCTGCAGCTCTCTGGTGTCAAGTTGGCAGCCCTGATTTAGGGTTACTCTAGATAGTGGGGTGATACTTTTGAAATGCAGAGCTGTGGGCTCTCTCAGCCTGATGAGCTGTGGAGCAGTCCCAGTTGTGCAAGCCGGAATTCCTGGCCTTTGCATCAGGCTGCTGCTTCCTCTTTTTGTGTGTGTACAGCCAGCCAGTTACTTGATTGCTTGTTGTTGCTGGTAAGGGGGTAGAAAGCCAGATCCCACTCCAGTATTGCCATGGCTGTGGTTTTTAGTCCTGCTCCCTCTTCCTCCTGCTGTGTGTAGATCCCAGAGCAGCCCAGGATAGGAAGGGCTGTGGTCTCCATCTCGGGAGCTTGCTGCCCGTGAGGGAGGTGGCTGCTCAGGCTCACTCCTGCATCCTGCCCTTCCAGACTCCAGGAGAAGACAAACCAGCTCTCAGCCTTGGAAAGGGAAGCCACACAGCTGCGGGAGGCAGTGGAGCAACAGAAGGTGAAAAACAATGTACGTGAGTGACAGACATCACCCACCCATCCCGGTCACCTGCTGGTGGCTCTGGGGTGTGGCCAGAGGCTCTTCAGCTCCACAGAGCTCTGGAGGCATTGCCTCACCTGCCAGAAAGCAGGAATCCTGCTGGCAGGCTGTGCAGCTGGAGCTGGTGGGCTGCCTGAGGTGACATGTCTGTCCCCTGTCCCCTAAACCCTGCCAGGTTTAGGACCTGGTAAGCCAGAGGGATCCTACCCTGGTAGGGCCAAGGCAATCCCTGAGCAGGCTCCTTCACACATTCCTGCTTCTCCACTCCTTATCCCTCTACTGCAAGGTGGTGTCAGTTGTGTGGAGGCCACCCTGCATCCCTGCACTTGGCCTGTGTCCCCTGCAGATATCCTGAGTGTGCTTCTGGAGCTCCTGCCCCGTCCAGCTGTGCCCTGCTCCCTCCAGGGCACTGCCAGAGCAATGGGGTGTGTGGAGCCACTGGAAAGACGGGGGAGAAAGGAATGCATGTGGGCGTGGGATGGAGGACTCCTGACCAAACCCAATTCCCTAGGCAGAGGCTTTGAAATCCCCTGCATTGCCAGCAAGCAGCTTTGTGGCCCTTGTCATGGCATGTAGCTTATTGCCCCCTCTGTGTGGTCTCCACAGGACCTTCGGGAAAAGAACTGGAAGGCAATGGAAGCACTGACCACGGTGGAGAAGGCGTGCGAGGAAAAACTGCTTGCTGCTACAAAAGCAAAGGTGAGCCTGGCTTTTCCCTGGTGTTGGAAGGGAAACATTCAGCTTCCTCAAGCCACCAGGGAGGCTTGCCCCAGGCTGCCTGCCTCCTTAGGAACAGTGCTGGCCCAATGCTGCTGCAAGCTTCTCCAGAATTTGTCTTGAGGGCAGTGAGTGCATCCCTGGTACTGGTCATGGTTGGGGAACCTGGAAGGTGGTTGAACTGGAAGTGACTTTTTCGTGCTTCCCAGCATCAGCAGTTTTCTGTGTTGGCTGGTTTCCCCAGCCCTGTGGGCACAGAAAAGCAGGGCCAGTAATGTCAGGCTGGCCAGCAGGTGCCCAGGACCTCCATCCATTGCAGTTTGTCCCTCTTTCAGGAAGAGCTGGCCCAGCAGCTGGACGCGCTCCAGACACGAACCAAGCAGACGCTGCTCTCCGCCCTCCCCGGAGTCACCATGTCCTCACAGCAGGTGGGACAGGCTTCCTCAGCGCCCCCAGAGCCTCCTCCACATGGGAAGGAGAGATGTCTGAGCATCCTCCTCCTTCTTTGTTCTCTTTTTTCCAAACTCAGGATTATGACACGTGGCTGCAGGAGTTTAAGGAGAAGACCGTGGGTGTGCTAAAGCAGCAGATGGTCACAACAGAGCCATCAGTAAGTGAAGGCTGGAAAGTGGAGGGGCGAGGGAGTGCTGGGGGGTCACATGTTTCTTCTCCTCATCTCTCTCTCCTCTTCCCTCTCCTTTTAGGATTCAGCTCTTAAATTAAAAGAGGCAGAGGAAGCGCAAAGCACTTTACAAGCAGAATGTGAGCAGTACAGGACGATCCTCGCAGAGACAGTAAGTTCCCGCCCTTTGCACTGTGTTGGTTTCCCACTGGAAATCCCTCCCTGGAGAGGTCTCCTGGCAACCCAGGCTGCCTGTGAACTCAGGGTGGGCATCCCTTGGTGTGTTGGGGGGGGCTGCCCTGTGGCAGAGTATGTGTCAGTGAGACAGAGGAACAGGATAAACGTGAGTTTCTAGAGCTCTTCTTCAGCCTAATTGTGTTGGAAACCTTGCTGGTGGTGATGGGATGAGACACAGCAAGGGGTGGTTGAGCCAGAATAGGGATTAGGAGCCCCCAGCCTCACCTGAGGCATCTCATCCTGTCACCTTGGCCCAAATCCTTGGAGAGGCTTTGGCTATGCCAAGGCTTCCAGCCTGGTGGGGGCTGGAGGAGGCTTGGGCTCAGCTGAGGCTTTGCCCGCAGGAAGGGATGCTGCGAAACCTGCAGAAGAGCGTGGAGGAGGAGGAGCAGGTGTGGAAGGCAAAGCTCACAGCCTCTGAAGAGGAGCTCCAAAAGGTGCGTGTTGGTGACACTCCTGGGCTTGGTGCTCCTGGAGCTGGACTTCAGGAGAAGGGGATCTGTTGGCTGTGCATTGGTGGGTGATCCTAAGTGTTCCTGCCAGCTGTGAACACCGAGACACAGGGACTTTCTTTTCTCCCCAAATCTACCCCTGCTGTCACCAAGCCAGCTGACAAAAAGCCCACCTCATGTAAAATGTTCCCTCTTGAATGCAGAACTGAGATGAAGCTATGTTCCATGGTCTGGCTGCTCCCCGTCCATCACACGGGGTTTTGGAGTTAACTGGGGCTGCAGGGAGGTGGGGGAAGCTGTTGTACAAGAGATGTTTGATTTCTCAGCCTGCTGCTGGCTCCTGCAGCGCCAGCACTGCTGAGGGCTGGTGTAGGATTGCACAGGGTGACGTGGCTGCTGATGGCGTGCGTGATGGGAAGAACGTCTGGTGCCTAGGGCAGCTCCCAGAGCAATCCTGCCTCTCGGTGGAGAGGAGGTGAATTCCTCCTTTCCAAAAACTTCGGCATCTCTGGAGTCCTCTTCAAAAACCAGCCCGGGTTTAAGTGCTTTTTCTGGCAGCTTGGCCTCTCTTAATAATGAAGTCCATGCTGCCTCATCGGAAAGTTGCTGCTTCCAAACCAAAAACTGCTTTCAGCAGGAAGCTTGTGCTGAGTCTGGTGCCGGTTTCTCGGGTGTTGAAACCTGACTGCAGCCACCTGAAGCACTGCAGGCAAGAGCTGTTGCCTTGCTCCATGATTTATTGCCTGTGTGTGTTAGACTCATCCTCCTTGGGAAGGAGAGCTCCTCTGTGGAGCTCCCCTTGGATGTCAGACTTCTACCTGATGGGTGCAGGATGAGGTGGGAGAGGTGGGAGTGAAGCAGCAGCCAGTTTTTGGTTGAGCCAGAGGTGCTTAGTGTCCTCCTCTGCTCCTTTCTGCTTCAGTCACACCTGCAGCTGAAATCCCTGGAAGGCATGGTGGAGAAGTTGAAAGCAGATCTGCAGAGCACGGATCAGGTGAGGATTTTTGGGGAGGGGAGGTCTCTGCATGGGTGCCAGAGCACACTCTGTGCTTGCCTTGAGTCAGGCCCCATCTCCTGACTTGCCTTGGGGAGGGCGGGCTTTAACCATAGCATGTTTGGGATGTGTTGGACCTCCAACAATCAACCCCCTCCTGCTTTCCTCTGTTTTCATCCAGTTAAAGGAATACACCTCTCTTCTGGAAAGACAACTGGAAAATCACTTGGAGACAGCCAGCTCCGAGCGCCAGAACTACACAAAAGAAGTTGGAGCTGTAAGTGTGGTGGCTGCTGCCTTCTTCACCTTCTTCTAACCCTGACTCGCCACTCATGCACATTTTGAGGATTTGAGGAGTGCCCTGGGATTCTGGGAAGTGCCCCAGGGATCTGCAGCTGTGCAAAGGAGAAAACAGATGGAGATGGTTGCTCCAGTCTGGGTTGCAGACTCCTAAAGCCAGGAGAGCCATGGGCAAGGTGGTGGGTGAGGGAGATCTGTATGGAAGTGCTGTCTGCTGCTCCTGGGTGGCCTTTGTGGCTCAGGTGAGACAGGCCTGTCCCAT
The DNA here is from genome assembly GCA_026261815.1 of Monarcha castaneiventris obscurior. Taxonomy (NCBI): domain Eukaryota; kingdom Metazoa; phylum Chordata; class Aves; order Passeriformes; family Monarchidae; genus Monarcha; species Monarcha castaneiventris. The sequence continues at coordinate 4,630,306 of JAMPIT010000897.1, forward strand.
GGCTGTCTCTGAGCAGGCATCAGCAGGCAGATCAGCACATGATGCCACCATTACCTCTTTGGGAAGATGTTGCATCATAAAAAAGCCTCCTTGGGCCAAAGAGTTCCAAAACCAAGTACATAAAAGGACATTTTTTTTTGCCTTTCTGTTCCCCCTTGGCAGTTGAGGCAGCTCTTGTCAGAGTCCCAGGAGCAGCTGGAGGCAGCAAAGACTGAAACACAGAAGCAGAGCCAGGAGCTGGCCCTGGTAAGGAGGGGCCCTGGGAGATGCCCTGCTGGGGCCTTGGGGCTGGTTTGCAAACCAGCTGTGGGGCCAGCACCCTTCCTGTGGGGCTGAGGGAGGGCAGGAAGGCACAGCCATTGCATGGGGAAACCTGGTGGGGACCACACATTCAGAGGCAGTGCTTGAGACCCAGAAGGAGATTTTTACTTGCCTGTCTTTCCTCCTGTGGTGGGGGTGGGAAGCAAGGGAGAGCAGCAAGGCTTGCTCAGGCTGGTGTGTAGCAGGAAAATGCCAGTGCCCCACCACTAGACAGTGCCTCACCACAACACCACTGTGGGGCAGGGGTTTGGGTATCCATCCATCTATCCATCCATCTCAGAGCAGATGAGGTGCATGCTCTGTACCCCTGGGAGCTGTCGTGCCTCCAGCTGCCCAGCTTAAGTACCACTGTCCTGCTCTGGCAGAAACTGAGGTGGTTTTCCAAACATTCCAGCTCACGGGCAAGCCAGAACGCTGGCAGGCTGTACCTGTAGGCCCCTGTGGGTTGTGTGAAGGCTGTGGCACAGGAATGTGTCACTGAGCCAGGCTTGCTGCTCCTCCCTCAGTCAGGCAGCAGCTGAGTGAGGTGAAGAGCCACGTACAGGAGAGAGAGCAGTGGGGTTACAAGCTGAGCCAAGTGGGCCTGCACCCCTCGAGGTTGGGGTGGTGAGACCTCTCCCTTGGAGGCTCTGACCCTTTAGCATGTCCCTGTCCTGTGTCCCCATCTCTCCCTGCATGGAGAACTGCACACGACTCTGCTCAGGGTGCTCAGAGCTGTGTTGTGTCCCACCCTGTGTTGGGGGGCCCAGCCCCCCCATCAACCATGTATCCTGTTCCCATAGGAAATACAGCAGTAATCTTTCACCAGGCTGGTCCCCTTGGGAGCCCTCTGTCCTGGCACCAGGCTGGCAAGGTTTGCGGGATGCAGGCAGGACATGCTGCGAGCCCTTGGGCCAGCACTGCCATGTGACAGTGCCCTGTGGGGCTCAGAGCTTGGGTCTCCTCAGAGGAAGGGGACAATAGCCGGACAGAGCTGTGCTGGGATCCCTTCCCAGCCACTGGGGATTAGGATTACAGAGGCTCCACCGATCCTGCTGGGGCTGGGCTGAGGGCATTAGCAGCAGCTGTTCCCTTCCAGGCTGACACCTCTGCCAGTGGCAGTGCTCTGTCTTTCTCTCTTAATCCTGTTAACTGTGGAGCCTTCTCCCAGTCATGGGAGCCTGCCAGGCACATCTTTCTCTATGGGGTGCCTCACATCCCACATCCCAGCTGGTGCTGCCTGAGGAGCAAGCAAGATTTGGCAGTGCTAAGCCAAGTCCCAGGCTTGCCATCAGCAACCTCCCAGCAGAGGGGGGACGCTGGTACCTATTGCCCTTTGGTGCCATGGTGAATGCTTCAGTTTTTATTTCTTCTGTCCGGCCCAGCTCTTGGTGATGTTCCTGCTAGCTCATTTCTTGAGTCTTTTTAATTTATTTCTGGGTGTTTTCCCCTCTTCTCAACACAGCTGAAAACGCAGCTGGAGCAGAACGAAACGCTGGCAGAGAAGGAGCAAATGCTGCGGCAAAAGCTGGCACGGGAGCTGGAGGAGGTGGGTGTGGGCAAGGAGGGATACCAGGGTTTGCAAAGCCTTCCTGGGTTCTGGGCTGCTAATGAAGCCCAAGAATTTGAAGAATTAATCTGAAGGCTTTTTCCCCCATCACTGTCCACACCTCAGACGTGGCTGTGAGACATTGCCTCCCAGATCTGAAGGACTTCTTACAGCAGCTGTGCTAAAGCCATGTGGCATCACTGGCCCCTCAAATTCAGCTCTCCCAGTCCCCCCATATCTTGTGCCAGCTTTTTCCTTGGAGGGTTAAGGGCTTTAGCTGGGTTTCCTGCTGCTCCTGGTGAGAAATGTCATCTCCCTGGTGGAAGCTGAATCAGCACAAGTAATGCCTTATGTGTTTTTAGCAGGACACACCCAGCAGGCACTCAGGGAAGGCTGGAGCAGGATGTGTGGGAGATGCCATTGGCTTCTGTGCTAACTGAGTGTGTCCCTTTTGCAGGCCCAGAGCTTAGCACGCAGCTTGCAAGCAGAGCTGGAAAAGTTGAGACTGGCTGAACATGCAGCAGCTTCAGACAAGGAGGAGGCCCAGCATCTCAAGGTGATTTGGCTGTGCCACGACAGCAAAAGTCATATCTGAGCAGGACTAAGGGCATGATTTCCCATTTCTGAGGATGGGAGAGCGAGGCCCTTGGTTACCCTGCAGGAGGGGCCTGAGAGCTCCACCGTGGCTGAAGGACAGCAGGGTCACAGCCACTGCATCCCTGCAGGCCGAGATCAGTGCGATGCCCTGAGCAAACACTCACAGGCTGGGCTTTCCACACGCTGGGAAACCATCCAGTCTCAGCCTATGGCATCTCCAGGGGGCCAGAGAGAGCTGTAGCTTTGGGGGGATGCCTGTTCCCCCTGTGCAGGAGGGAACTGGGTGTTCCCCTGGCCTGTGGTCACTGAGACAGCTTGATGCAGACCCGAGGTGGCCTGAGGTGTGTAGAAGGGGGGGAAGGTCAGGAGGCAGCAGAGGGAGGCTCAGGCAGATGCCTTCTTTTGACTGCCGTGTAGGAAAGACTTGAAAAAGAAAAAAAATTAACAAAGGACCTGGGCCAGGCAGCAACCAAACTACAGGAGCTACTGAAGGTTACCCAGGACCAACTGGCCAAAGAGAGAGAAATGGTGAAGAAGTTGAAAGAACAGCTGCAGGAAACGGTACTGGTGGTGGCCATGGCCCTCCCCTTGATGCAGGTGGAGGCCTTGGGGCAGCGTGCAGTAGGCAGGGGTTTAAAGCTGGAGGCAAGGTGGCCCTTGCTGCCTGAAACCATCTGGGTGGTTTTGGGAAGCCCTGGGACCACATGAGATGGTGGTCAAGGTTCTCCCTGCCCCAAAGGCAGGACCTGGCCCATCTGTGAAATGCTTTGGGGCTTGAGCTGCCATGAGAAAAAGGTTGAGCCAGTTGAGTAATCCACTTCGTTTTTCCTTCTGCAGGGGAAAGAGGACAGTTCAAAGGAAGGGACTTCAGTTTGACGAGTCTTCACCCTGGACCTTACAGTAAACTTACCAAAATGCCTTACACATTCCTAAAAATAAAAATTTATGCTAAATTTACTGTAGATAAAAGATACCAAGCCATTAGTGACCCAAAACCTAGTTTTGAAACTTACAAGAAAACATCCAAAAAAAAAAAACCCCAAAAAAACAACCAGTAAACACTGCAGTTTGTAAGAAAATCTTCATACTGTTTTGTACAAGTCTTCGTTTCCTGGGGAGCTGCTGTGGCCACGCCGGGCACGTGCTGGGGCTTCACCCTCCTGTTCCAGCAGAACCCACCAACGTGTGAAAAGGGAAGACTGCGTTTGTACATCAACCAGTGCAATTATAATTATATATTTTTTCTTTTTTTTTTTTTTTTTTTTGAGTGAAAGGAGTGTGAAAGTAAGACCCATCATGGAAGGATGCCCTCTTGGATGGGTGGCTCTTGGCACGTGTATTTCTGGGTGTCGATGCAATTAAAATGATGTAGTGAAAAGAGCTTGTCCTTGCTTTATTTTTCTTGGGGTTTTGTTTGTGTTGTGTTTTTTATGTTTGCAAGCCAGGTAGGGCTTTTAGGTCACTGAAGGACTCTGCTTTGGCCAGGAGCATCTTCTTCCTGTCTTGCTTGCTGTGTCCCAGAAGCCATCCCCTGGTTTTGATCCTCTACAGGCAAAGGAGAGAAACAATTCCTTTCCACTGATGACCCAGGGCTGGGCTCCCTGTGTGGGGGTTGGCAGAGGGATTGGCACTTTTGCCATGGCTGTAGGGGCATGGTGGGGAAGGGACCATTCCTCCTGCTTGCTTTAAACCTTGGTGCTCCTCTGTAATCTGTCCCTGTGGGTGCTGTGTGGTGGTGGTTGGCCCTTGGTTACTGTCAGGCTCTCCAGCCCTTTGTTCCCTTCTTGTGGCTTTCCTTTTTATTTTTTTTTCAATTGTTCTTTTATTGCTCTTTCCTTTTTTCCCTTTCTTTTTTATTTTCAAGCTGGTTTCTTAGGAAATGGCAGAGGCCACGTGACAGCTTGGTGGCTGTCTCCCCACAATAAAGCTGCTGAGCCCAGTGCTGACATCGGCAGGATTTGAGAGAGGGGAAGAAAAGGCCCCTCAGTCCCTCCAGTGCGTGCAAAGAGCCAAGGCCAGGAAGGAGGATGAGGGGCAGGCCTGCCTCCATTTTGTTCCTGGGGAAGGCCAGCGTGTGACCAACCCCTGTACTGCACACCAGAGACTCCCCAGGACTGGGACATCCTGTCCCACCCTCAGCACTGTGGCTTTTGGGGCCGTGATGAAGGGTGGGAGAGGACTGTGTGTGACTCAAAAAAAGGCCGAGAAAATGGGGAGCTGAGAGCCACCCCCTGTCCCCACCCTTGTGTGTGTCCCCCCACGCCCCCTCCCAGCACAGGTGGCAGATGGGGCTGCTCTCCCCATCCCAGAGGGACAAACTCAGGAAGCAGAACCTTTGCCCCACAGCCAGGATTAGCCTGGAGTTTATCTTCCTGGACTTTGTGGCACATACAGAGGAACGCATGAATCGAGGGCCGCTGGTGCCCTCAGCCTGTCAGCATTGTCATTCTCCCCGGCCCAGCACACCTGACCTGTTGGATTGAAGCTCCCCAAAAGTGAGGGAATGCCTGCATTTTACCAGGATTAAACAAACCCCCCACCCAACCCCCAGGCTGGAGGGAGGTGTTGAGCATGTCAGGGTGGCTCTCACCCCCCAGGAGCCACGGCGAAGGGCCCTGCAGCCACAGGTGCCAGGAAGTGACACAGTTCCTTTGGTTTTGCAGTTTTTTGCTTTTGCAACAACTTTTTCCTTTATTGTGGGCTCCTGTGCAGAGAGCACACACCGAGGCCTGCCCACAGAAACAATAAGAGACCCCAAAACAGCCAGGGCAGGGAGTGCACCACAGAGCAAGTTCAGTGTCCCCAGCCCCAGGGCACACAATGCTGAGCTGGCTGTTTTAGGAAGAAAGAGAGGGACTGTTCTTGAGACACAAAGCTGAAAAAAACCCAATGCTCTTTGGGGAAAGACATTTAGCTGATTTTTTTACACCTGGAGTGGGATTGTTGCCATTTTTTAATTCCCTTGGCACCTTGATGGAAGAGGAAGGCCATCCTGAGGGGCCAGGAGAAAGCCAAAGCTTGCCCAAGAGCATATGGAACTGAGGCCTGGCCAGCCCCTGCTCTCCCCACAGCTGGTGGGACTTTGCCATGGGCCCAGCCAGAGTCACCTCCTTTCCTCCAGGAGAGGCACCCAGGCTTGGTGCTTGGCAGCCCATGAGTCACAGCAGCCCCTGCTCGGCAGGCAGCTGCCTTTATTGATAAAGATCATGAAGTTGCTCAGCTGCAGTGACTTGGAATAAGAACACTGGATCCTTCTGCTGATTCAGCCCTTCCTGGAGTTACTTTACAGCCTGGATACCTGTGCTTATCAAGGCACAGTTTAAGACACTCAATTAAACCCTGGTTGTAAATTACATTTACACTGCCGGCTGTTTACACTGAAGTCTGAATTATCAGTCTCCATTTCCTGTTCCCATCTTCTCCCAGGCCCAATGGACAAAAATGGCTTTTGGGTAACCATTGCCTGCATGTGGACTTCAAAATGTTTGCACTACCTGGGCAAGTCCTGCTGAGCTTGTGTGACTGAGCTGCCTCCCTCATCTGAATCTCTTCACCTTGTTCTTCATGTAACCCTGGTAGGAAGTGACTTCTCCCACCAGCAACCAGCCAAGTTACAGGAAGCACTCATGTTGTCTCTCCCTGTCTTGCCTTTTCAGGTCTGGATGAATTAGGAGAAAATAACAGTCACAAGTTTCATTCCCTTGAAAAGCAGAACAAACAACCCCGAGAGGTGAAGTTTGGCCAGCAAACCCCACAGTGTGGACAAGCCCAAAGCACTGTAGCTCTGAGGATTAAGACTCAGCTCTGGAGCACAAAGATCAATACACTTTGGGACTTGTGGAGAGGGCCCTAAAAGCAGCCAGACTCTCCAATCAGCAGAAGCTGCCACACCCTGCCAAGGCCCAAAGTGTCACCTCTTATCACTCAGTTCTGGGCCTAAGGCACTTTGAACCCAAGTCCCCGATCCAAGGGCTTTCACCTTGTGGGAAGTGCTCTCCCTACCTTACAGGTCTGACATCCATCCTCTTTTGCAGCATCTCCTGCTCCATTTTTTGACCAAGGAAGGAAATCCCAGGCAGAAGTGACCACGTCATCACCTGGGCTGGATAAGGATGCCTGCAGCCTGGAGGCACCAGCTATCAGCAGGATCTTGGCTAGGAGTTGCCTGTTTATCAGGCAGCACCACTCCCAGTGTGTCACACTGCTTTCCTTACTTCCACCTGGACTTTGGACAGAGATCAGTACTGCAGACACCTGGGCAAGGAGGGGCTGATTACAAGGATCTTTACCCACTTGGGCGAGCCCCCAGTTGACTGAAGGACAGGCTAAAAGCCCCAGCAGAATCAGGCCAGTCTGCTTTGCTCAGAATCAGGAAGCTGCACTCCAGTGGATCCCTTTGCACCAGAAAACCTTGTGCTCCCAGCCCTGTGACCCGCGTGGGTGCCAAGTCAGAGCAGTCAGTCAATGCCTGTCTTTAATGAAGGGGTTTAACCACGCATCGTGGCCACAAAGGGCACATGCTGAGTTAGGTAATGGCCCATTATTGCCCTGGCTCCCAGACACAGCAGCTCAGCGCTGGCGCTGGCACTGCCCTGCCAGGAGCTGAGGGGACACTGCAGCTTTCTGTCCCTGCACAGCTGGCAACAGCTCGGGCAGGAAGGGCCATCCTGTGACTGCCCGGGCTCCGTGGGGCTGGCCACAGAAAGCTCCCTCAGTCCTCTCAGGGAAGGCAGTGCAGAACAACCAACACATGGCCGGGCTCCTGCTGCTCAGACTGCCAACAGGGAGACTGCAAACAGGCTCCCAGGAAGGCCCACAACCAACGGGAATTTGGGCCCAAAGCCTAAAGGCACACAGCAGGCGCTGTTTGGGAGCTGGAGCCTGCAGCAAGCAGGGATGTGCAGGGCCTAGGAGAGGAGCCCCCTGCAGACCCAAACCTACTTTCCCCCCAGCTCTTCCTTCCAGCCTGTTTCCCCATTCCTGGTCCCGAGAGCAGGGCAGGGCAGCAGCTGCAGGAGGCACAGCAGCTCCCTAAGTGCCTACCCAGATCCAGCAGTGCCAGCCCCGCTGCGGGAGGGCTGATCCGGAGGCTGGAGAGCAATCAGTCACTGACCCAGGGGAGGGAAAGCCCATTTATTTAGGCTGTTCAAATTTGGCACGCACAGAACATATCACAGTAATGCACTGGAGGCTAAGGGTTTTGGTTTTTTTTTTCTTTTTCTCTACAGACATACAAGAAAACTCTATGCAACTCCCATGTACACATTACACAAAGGAAACAGCTTTAATCAACCACTGATGAAACATGGAAGCTTTTAAGATCTCTGTAGCTGGCACAGGAATGTTCTCTACCCCCCATACAAAAGGCATTTCAGGTCAAACTTTCTAGTAGGTGATATTTCCATGCATTTCTACAGAATTAAAGAAGCTAACAGACAAAAAGCCCAGATCAAGCCATATTAGTCAGGCTGATTGGTTCTACTAAGTTAAATCAATAGTAATTATGGACAAATGGACCAAGTGACCAAAAACTGGGGCTGAAAATACAATTTTTAAAGTTGTGGTTCCTTTTCATTTTACTACCCATAACCGGAGAGCTCTGATACAAGAGCCTGCATTTATAAAAGCCTCAGAAGCCTCTGATCCACTAGTAAGTGTATATTAGAGAAAGGTAGCTCTAAATTAAACTATGTCAACAGAAAAAGCAATTTCTATAGAATCACTCAGGAGGAAAGAGACCTCAAGACACTTCATAACAAGAAAATTGAACCTACAGAACAAGTGAACCTTTAAATATTATTACTGCACCGTGAGTTTACAAGAGTGGATTAGGACTACTTCTCCAGTAAAAGTGTGTCTGTTTTATGTTTAGCTTCATAATTAGGCTTTTTTAGTACAGCTCTGCAACTGCAAGCACTAAAAATTTAACCCAGTTTTGGTGCTAACAGGTTGCTTTAGCTGAAGTTTAACTACAGGTTTTATCTTAAATGGTTACAGGGAAAAAGGTTCTGAATTTCGCTTGTTACTATTTAGAAAAGCAAGAACAGGAACCAGATCGTTCTCACCTCTTCACCTTTCATGATACACTGCTCAAATTTTTGGAGACCTTTAGTGTTAATCCACTGGGGACAGAACTGGGCTGGACAACCAATGCAAATATTAATACACCAAGATAAATCCTTAATTTCATTTATTTAGGGTCATTTGTACATACGAGCTACATCTCCAGAATCTACTTTATTCTACAAGACAGCTTCCCTACTGTTAGTGAAACCCTTGCCTAGAATGTTTGCTTTATATAACTGATCTATTAAAACATGGAATGCTTGTAGAGTTGTGGCACTGAATGACATCTACACGGGACTTCCTTCAAAAGCTACGACTAGGGAGCCTCCTAGCTTCTCAGCAATGCAAGCTCGGTTCAGGTCCTCTGGCCCATTTGCTTGGCATTCATGCTTTATGCCTAAAAAAAGAGGCAAAACACTCAATAATGCAGTATTTCAACATGCTGGTAAGCAATCAAAGAAACATACCTGGTAGTAGTATTAGAAGCAGCAATCCAGTCACTCAAGCAGACAAGTCCTGCCTTAGCTCAGGGAATTTGATGGTTTTTCCCTGCCATGCCCCAGGAGACATCTGGCTGCATGCCAAATGTCACTGTAGGGACATGTAGGGAGAAATCTGTCACTAGCTCAGTGCTCAGACTGTTGGCCTTTCATGGCAGGCTCTTAGAATGAATCCCTCACTTCTTGTGCTGCCCTGGATACAGCAGGGGAGGGAGCTCCAGGCACACGGAGAGGGCTCACTCAGCTCCCGCTGGCTCTGCAGAGGTGGCTGAAAGCATCACACTGAGAACCTGAGAGGCAGAGACTGAGAGCTGGGCTAAGCAACCAACAGAGCTTTCTTTTCCTTTTTAAGGATGGGGAGGCCCAACCCACGCCTGCCTTATATGGTAAAAAGCAGAATTTCTTCAGGAATTCTTTTTCTCAACTTCCACATGGGCAGCACACAACAGTCTCCCAGGGCAGTTCAATCCCTGGGCAAGCCATCCTGCGAAGGCTGGCACTGCTGCACAATGATCCTGTCAGTCTCACACAGTGCAAGATTTTGGCCCAGTGCAGCCTGAGGAGCTGAAGAGTGCTACCTGGCCATAAGCCAGACTGATTTACTACAGCACAGTAAGTTTATGAGACTGTGCATTTCAACAGACACAGGGATGAAAGTGCTCTGCCACTGAGGCAGCTCTGCACAAAATCCAGCTTTGTGTTATGAACCTCATGGTTTCTAGCCTGTATGGTGCAGACGTGCTGCTCCATATGGTACCTCACACATTGCAAAACCTGCTCTTGTCCTGAGCACTGTTCTAGTGCCTCTGAAATTTTGTCAGATAACGTAAATTTGAGACAGAGCTCATTTTAGCTCTGTCACATGACACTTCACCTCTCACTAGTATCTCAAAAAAACAGCAACAACCCCCAAAACCTAAACTCAGCCTTGCTGTGTACTCCAGGGACACAGCAGAGTTAGGAGCATTAGTTTTATTACGTACCTTGAAACTTCTTTTTGATTGCATCCTTGGAGCTTGCGTAGATCATCTTACTTTTGAGAGGTGCTTGTTCTGGTGCCCTAGTGGGAGACACCACAGAGAGTGAATCAGTGACAATGATTATCCAGCCCAGACAGAAGCAGTATCCTACCCACCATGGACAAGTGGAATGCCTCATGGCTCACGGTACAGGCTTCAGGCTGCCCAGCTCACTTTAAGCCGGCCATTTTCCCAGCCTGGGCAATACAAACACTCACAGACCTCACCCACAGTGCCTGGACTGCATGTTAGGCATGAGAGACTTGGGAAGGTGGCTTACCACAAGAAAAACATCAGCTCTTCTTTTTTGGATTCCTTGGTCTCAAAGCTTGCATCATACAAGGCATAGCGGCAATCCTTCTCGGGAAGCATCTGCACAAAGTGCTTGAAAGGGTCGGTGACTGTCACTCCGACATCTCCCACCAGAATCTCTTTGCCTTCCTCCACAATAATGCACTTTTTGTCTGGACTGAGGCAGAAGATGACAGCCTTCTTCCTCTTCTTGATTTCCTCCGGCGTGGAGCACTTCCGCACTTTCATGTCGTAGAAGATACGGCACACCTCATCGGCCACTTGTACTCCAGAGGCCTGCAGAGACCACAGCAAACACCTTCAGCCCTTCCACCCCCAATTTCCCCAGCTACATTATGGCACTGCCTTAAATTCAAGCCTAGAAGACAATAGCTTCTTGCAATAGTCACTTGTGGCATGAGAGTCTCATCAGAAAAGGCTGCAGACCCTCTTTTCCAAAGCCAAGGAAAGAATCCGGAGTCTCGCTGCTGCCCACAGCCAGCTGCCAAACCAAGAACTATTCCAAAGAAGGCACAATCCTACTTACACCACAACATCGTTTTGGGGGACTTCTACAGGCACGCCAACCCCTTGTTCTCTGAGATTCAGTTGTGGCAGATCCTTTGGCATTCCAGCAGCTTAGTTTTCTTCCCTGTTTCAGGCTGGCTGGACAAGCCCACAAGGATCTTCTGTTCAAAGTTTCCCAGCCATTTCCAGCATGCTTGCTAGCAGCTTTAGGAACAGAGGTAAAACTGGCCAAATTCCATACTTGTCACACGGACTTAGTTTAGAGATCAAGGGAGATGTAGTGGGGTACTGGGATTGCAGTGGTAGTTTTTAGCTGAAGAAACCAACTTTGGGAAGTTGCTCTGAATTCAGTATTTCAAACAGAGAACTTACAAGTCCTAACAGTTAAAGTCTCTACTTCTCAGCACCTACTCCAACAGTTTTTAAAGCAAGCTCAAGCCACCACAACATTCTCCCCCCCAGCCTCTTGGAGTCAGCTGGGAAATTGTAGTGAGTGATATCATATTCCCCTATGTAAGCTGGAACAAGAGGTGCACATGCAGCATTATCACTCTGATGTTAAAGGCAGCTGCACAGAATAAAGAGGACAAGACCTAGCAAGAATGACAAAAGGCTGAAATGCATTTTCAGTCTGATGGTTTTCTGGGAAAGAGACAGGAAAAAAAAAGTGCCAAGTATAAGCATTTACATCTGAGTTTTGTTCTCAGAGTGCACCAAGCTGGAGAGCTTAAAAGCAGCTGTGCAAGAGTGAATACTGCAAATGTGGGAAGCCAGCACACACTGCTGGGAGGACATCATGGCCAGAGCAGTAAAGACCAAATTGAAGCCTATCCAGTACTCAACAACTCAATCGGTTCAAAATATACACACAGTATAAACAATGAGATTCCTTTAGAATCCTGCATCCACCCTCACTGTGTTTTTGTCTTCCAAATTCAAGTGACATTACTCATTTTCATCTATCAGAAGGAAAACTGCCTTCCTCCCTCTGTGTAAACCACCACACGTCACTGCTGCAAGCACACTCAGCAGTACCAACAGGCAGGTGAAACACACAACCGAAAAAGGCTAAAGGCTGTTCTGAATTTTTTTTCATCTTATCTTCAGCCCCAAAATGGGAGCTCAAGGGATTCATTTTGCATCTTAAAGAAACAGCAGAGTTCACCTGCAAAACCAGGGGGACAGAGGTGCAGGGGAACTGCTTGGTGCTCAGGCTGTCCTCGACAGATGGTTATGGACTGGACACCTACTTAATGTGTGGGGTTTTTTTAAAGCCTTGACCAGTGCCTACCACGGAGGACCTGAGATGAGCCTGGATTCTCCTCCTTCTACCAACATCTGTAACTCTGAGTGGCTGGCATAGCACTGCTAACCCAGTGAGGAGAGGTGGCACAGCTGGCAGGATCTATTACCGTGGAGTTTGGTATCTAGAGCTCCCAAGTGCTGGTCATGGAAAACCAGGGCAATTTCATACATCAGCAATCGAAGACAGCTTTTCTTCAGGGTGGACAACGGTGCTCTTTCAGGGTTTATCTAAATACAAGGGGACCTCCCTCAAGGTTTACAATGCATGGTGTGTCTATAAGGGGTAGTCTATGAAGAATTGCTTGCACTTTGGGACAGAAGAACAGCAATTCAATCACCGTGCCTCAGCCGTGTGGCAGGCAGCCATCCTTCTGCATATCACCAATAAGGTGAGGAAAGTACATGGAGAAAGCTTATTTCAGGATAAATTTGAGCAATAGTGCAAACATGGACTCAAAGTGACTCATTCCTGTGTCACCTCCTCCATGCAGAGACACTGAACTTTGTTGGAGTGTGACTGAGAGATAATGAGGAATAAAGGTCTTTCTCCTCCTGTCCCTGTGTTTGGTGTGGGCAAAAGCCTCTTCGGGAAGACTCTAAATAATACAAAGTTAACCTAATAAAGCAAACAGTGCAGCAACTACAGCTATTTTATCATTCACTAAGGACAAATCCACAGTGAATTCAAGAGAACCCTTTTCCTCCCCAAGGGTTTATTTTCTAGCTAATGGTACCTCAGTAGCTGACAATGGGTGGTAAGACTCGGGTTCTAGTCACAAACCCCATCAAGATTCCTAGAAAATGCACAGAAAGCCTGAACTGGCATGGAAATGAAGCTATTAATTGCAGAAAAGCAGTTCACATCACCTACCTCTACTTTTATTAATTCTCGAGTTTTGCTCCAACATTACAACAAACAATTCCTCTGCACCACATCATGCTGACTTTGAAAGCAGAGGTTAATGCTCAGCTTAGAGCCAAAAGCAGCAGCAATAGAGCTGCAGGTTGATGCAAGCTGTGCAGTCAAGTGCATTTACTTGTGCTACTCCACAGCCAGAAACATGTCTCCAAGTCAGGAGACAAGCTGTTTCTTTAAAAAGAATCTGAGCACTGCTGACAAGTCAGTTCAGATTCCAAAAATATTGAAAGTATTTAGTCTGGAAACTCAAAATTCACTGTTAAACTGCAGCTGATAACTGGGACTGACCAGAGCTGAAGGGAAAACAGTGAGAACTGGATTTTTTAGCTTTCCAAAGCAAAAGGCTATTAGTAGCTGGCGCTACTCCTTTTCACAGCTGCTGTACAACCCCTGGATTCATCACACAGGCTGACATTAGCAGCCATTGTGTTGCCAGGGACAATGCAGATTTGTTCCATCTGAGAACACCCCATAGCTGTGTTACAGTATGGGTTGAAAGGAGCCAGTGCACCAAACCAATTCCCTCCGAAAAGAGGATCTACTGCTGTAACTGTAGGCTCCCTCTTCAACCCTGGGCCTGTACCAGCCACAAATGGCTTTACAAACATACTTAAAAAGGAAAAAAACCTCAAACCCCAGGCAGCTTTTGTTGTAAGGTAGTTGCAACCACTCTGTGCAGAACAGCAACAGGATGACTGCTAAGAGCGCTGGAACAAGGAGAAATGCCAGACTCTAAATACATGTCCTCAAGCAACATTTTAACCTAATCTCTGCTGTCGTGTCCAGAAGAGCTGGTGAGAAGCCTCCACCCTCCCAGTAATGACAGAGTAAACATTTGCTAGTCTGGATTTTCCCTCTTTGGCTACATATGGCTCTGCTCAGAGGATTCAATACAGCACACTGGTTATCATTTTGTGCACTGTGGCTTGAATGCTGCAGAGCTCCAGCAGCCAGTCCGGCCGTGTTCCTTTTCCAGGATGGAAGCAGTCATCCAGCTCTGGACTGGCACATGGGGGCTGGTTCAGCGAGCAGCACACACTGCAGGCACTTGTGGGATCCCTGACCATCAGCCAGCTGCTGCCATTTCACTGTAGGAGACAGACCTTCAACTGCAACAAGGCAGCAGCAAGCACACAAGCCACCTAATTCCCAGATGGGAAAATGATGCCAGGACAGCACATTCAGGGAGACATTCAGGAAAGAAGGGACAGAGTGAGTTTCCCTGAAGGAATCAGCAAAACTGAGTTGCTCCCCAGCACTTCCACGCAACTGCAGCAGACACAGCACACCCTCACACATTATCTATCCCGTGGCACTTATGGCAGTATCCCCACTGGATCTCACACAGCCTGCTGCAGGCACCTGAGGCAGGCACTGCACTCACTGCCTCGTCAGCAGGCACTGCAGGAACACAGCGGCTCTTGTTCATAAAGCCTCCTCCTTGCCTGAAGTGCAAAGCTCTGCAGAAGTCTTGGGCGAGCACAATGCCCGCCCTCCACAGGGCAGCCCAAAGAGGGAGCCTTCTGTCCAGCAGCTTTCCAACTGCAGGAGCCAGACCCAGCTGCCTCCACTAAGAGCTCCCAACATTTTGCCTCCACTGCCAAGTATCCAAACTGAAATTTAATCTAAATTGGGGAAGACTGAAGAATAATCCAAAGCTTTCTCAAGGAAATCCCCACATACAGAAAGCCGTTTCAGGAGTGAGAGACAGGCCAGACACCTGATAAACTGGATTTGTAGCAAGCCTGCACTAAAACACAACTTTGACACAAAGAAATTTTACTTCTCTTTTGTTAGGAAGGGCTGTGAGCTCCAGTATTTCTCTTGAATACTTAAAATATTTTACCTAAGAAGCGTCTTTGTTTTCCTCAACTGTAAGACATCTAAGAAGACCTTAAACTAATGACTTACTTTGCCTCAAGACAAGTTTGAAGGACTAAATTTGGGTTTAAGTCTTGAGAATTTTAGAGGGTTGGTTTTCCCTCCTGTGATTAGAACTCTCCATAGTGGTGCCTGGGCATGCATTATCTCCAGAGCCATTTCAAGATACAGTTCCTGACTTGTTTTGTCTGGGAACCACGCACACACATTGTACACACCAGGGTGAACTATCCACAGCTACTCCAGTGGAAACTTCTGCTTCTTGGAAAAACATAATCAATTTTTCCAGAATCTGACACCAAGAATTTATTAAAGCATGCCTTGTTTAATTGCAGGGGCAGATTTGAGAACACTGTGCTCCCAGGTTTGATGGTCTGATTACTGGCATGTGTTTGGTTCTTAGTTTTTTCAGCAAACCCCGTTTCCCCCATCCCTGGCACATCCTCCCTCCTATCTACCTCTGAAATTCCCTGCCACTGCCAGAGCTGCCCGTGGAGCCATGTGGCACTTCCCTCTGACTCACTAATGTGTCATAGCACATGTCTGCAACAAATACTTTTTCAATTAAACCTATTTCCACCCGACTGGTCCCGGACAGCACCCTTCAGGGACAGAGCTGTCCCTTGCACTGCCACACAATGGAATGTCCTGGGCCATCACCAGCAACTGGAGGGGAAAACAAAGCCAAGGCAGTTGTGGGAGCACTTAGCAGAAAGGGAGGGTCACAGCCTGGCTGATACAAAGTTTTGCCAAATGAGGCCTCTGGAAAGGCGTCACCTAATGCCAACAAGCCAACTGAAAATTTAGGTGGTCAAAACCATGAAGATATTAAATGCTGCTTGGCTTTTAATCTGTTACTTGGGCACTCAAGAAAACACATCTGATATTAACACCCTCACTTTACTGAGCAGGAAAGGCAGCAATGCAAGGAGGAAGTGCAAGCAGTGACTACTTTAACTTCATCCCAGAGACCAGCAGCAGTGTGGGAACAGCAGTGACTTCAGGAGTCCAGAAAGGCCCACATTCCCTGCTTAACCTATAGCTGGACAGAGCCACCTCCATTTACAGAGGACAGCCTGTGCATCTGAAAGGCCAAGGCTTCAACTCCGGTCTGAAGGCTGACAGGAAACAGAACTAACAGCCTTTTACTGCTGTTGTGTAAGAGGCCATTATTTGCACACCATAAACCACCAAGAAGTACAGAGTCATCTGCATATCACTTGTAGACAGACCTTGCCAGATAGACTCAAGTTTTTATTTTGCATTATCTGGTCTCTTTTGGCAGGGGGAAGGTGTGTGGGGAGAAATCAAAACTCTATTCAGCTTTTATTTTTTTGCCCCCTGACAAGAAGAAAGGTTATTGACAAGACAAGGAGAGATGAGTAGGAAAGCAAAAAAAAAAAAAAAAAAGAAGAAAAAGCTATCCCTCGAATTCCTGAAGGTCACTTCCTCAGCTTTCAGCCAAAGAGGAAATTATCTCCTTCTCTGAGCCACCACGAAGTTCACTCCCGATTTAATTATCGAGGTAGGCAGAACAAGCAATACTCACAAAAGGCAATCCCAGCAACAGTGCTGAAAAACAGGAACTGCAGTGGCAAGCAGTGCTGAAAAACAGGAACTGCAGTGGCAAGCAGTAGCAGGGCAGAAGTTTTGAGTAGCACCCATTCCTGTGCTGAAATCTAAGTTTTTAAGGTAATGCAAGTGGAAGATGGTGTGTAGCAGGACTCTTGCAGAAAATCAAAGCTTCTCAGAAACACAATCAGCACACAAATCAGCTATTATGAGCCTAAATGCCTATAAGAATTTTCTTGTGGCCCTCCAGGCACCTACAGCAACCTAAAGCTTAAAGGTCCCCCTCGAAACCAGGCTCTGAAGGCCAGCTCTGGGCATCCCTGATACTTGTTACCGAGGGATCCTTCTCTCCTGAGGAGATTGCTGTGAATGCTGAACAACCAGGTGAGGAAAAGGCTGAGAACAGCTTCACAAGCGAGTCCTGGTTGTATCCAGGCTCTCTCACATGGGATAGCTTAGGTCGGCCATTGCACCCAGCAGGAGCCTCTTGATAGTGATTCTGACAAGGCAAGTAGGAGCATGCCAGACACCCACACCACCAATTGTCATGAGGCTGTTATCTTGTATATGAGGCATATGTACCTTGTAATTACACAGATCTGGGAACAGCACTGACTAACAACCAAGAAAAATAATTTGCACGGTCCTCCAAAGACCTTGGACTCATTTAATCCAGTAGTAAAGAAACTGGATGTTGTGGCAAGACACAAAAGCTGAAAATCCAAGCCCTTTTGATACCAAAGGATGCCCTCCTGCTGGCACTACTGTACTTTGCCAGAAGGCCTCCACTCTGCCCAAAACCAAGCTCATTTGCAGCATCTCAAAAAAGCCAACCTAAACCCCGTTGCAAAAAGAAGATCACTATGAGAAATAGTAGTTTTGACTGACTTGGGAATTCCCTGGTTCCGAAGCAAGATGAAGCCTGACACGCTGAGTAGTCACACTTAACTAGGTTTGCATACTGCAGAGGTGGAAGCTGGCTTGTTGAGACAAGCCTTTTTTAAACAAGAGCTGCAAGTCTCATCAGACGTTTTAGCAGCTTCATCTGCAACTCTGATCAGCTCTGCTCCATGCTGCAGGCCAGCCATAGATGCTCCAGCTTGGGTGTTAGAGAAAGCAGGGACATTAATAGCACATCCCGTCTGCCAGCCCTATGGACCAAAAATTCATTTCCGGGATATCCCACATGTTCAATAAACTACTGGAAAATACCAAGGCAGGGCCCCAATATGTAACACCTCTAACACAGGTGAACAACCCAGGCAAGTGTGTCAAAACACGCAAGTGTGTGTTGCTGGACAAGTGCTTGTGCATGACTCAAGCAAAAACAGGGCAGCAGTTTAAACTGCATGAGCTAATCATTGAGGCAAATTTGCCATCCTCCGTCCCCCGAGATAAAGGGGGATGTAAACTTTGAGCATGGGCAAAGCAAACAGAATGAGCCACCATGAAGTCGAACACGCGTTTGGTCTACTCTGCCCCATTTATGCAAGGAGAACCCTGACATTTTTTTTTTGAAAGCCAGGAAACACAAGCAAGTCAGTGCGGATGCTTAACACTTTTTTTTTTGGTTTCTTCGCTTCCAGCGTTATACCTTGGATAAATGTTTCCAGCACTGTGCGGGGAAGCAAAACAAAAAAAACAAAAAAACCCAAGTCCTTGCAGCAACTACCTTAAAATTTCAGCTCCCTCGAGGGGCCGCTGCGACACCCTGGTTTTTTTTTTTACAATCAGCGATTCCCCTCCGCGGGTTCCGCTTCCCCCTTTTGTCCGCCACCAGCGCTGCGGGCTCGGGCCGGGCCCGGCGGAGGGGGCCCGTGCTGGCCCCGGGAGGGCCCGTGCTGGCCCCGGCTGCCCGCGGAGCCGCCGCCGGTTTCTAGGCCAGGCCCGAACCCCTCGGCCGTGGGAAGATGGCTCCCGCCGGGACCGAGGCGGCGGCCGCGCTTCCTCCCGAGAGCAGGGCAGCCCCCGGCCTCGGGGAAAGGAGGGCGGGCTCCCACCGACACCGCCCGGTGCCTTCCTGCGAGGCTGCGACCCCCTCGCAGGCAGCCCCTCGTGGGGAGCGGAGCGGAGCGGGGCCGGCACCGCCTCCCGGTGCCCTCCCGGCCGCGCCCTGCGGCGCGGTGCTGCCGCGCACAGCCCCCCCCCCCCCCCCCGGCCTTTTCCCGCCGCGCCCTCGCTCCTCACCGACCCCCCCTCCCAGCGCCGAATGGACGCACCCGCCCCCAGCGCCCGTGTGCGACGCGGAGCGCACCACTACCTTACGGCGGGGGGAAGGAAAAGGAGGGAGGACAGTTCCATCGCTTCAAGGCGGGGTGGGAGTAACCTTCCGTCGCCTCATGGCGGGATGGGGGCGGGGGGGAAGGGAGGAGAACGGATCCGCCGCGTCAAGTTCAAAGGCGAACGGGAAGGACCGGGAGAAAGGGACGGAGAAAGAGAAGGGGGCACGATGCCAGCCACAGCGCCGGCCGGGATGCGGCGGGCGGTACCGCCGCCCCCCTCCCCCCTTTTTCCCCCGCGGGGATGAAGGTGGAGGCGGCAGACGGAGAAGCCCGACGCCCCCCCCGGCGGCGCGGGGTGCCTACCATGGCGTCGGCGGGGCGCGGCGGGCGGGCGGCGGAGCGCGGTGCGGCGGCGGCGGCGGCTCCCTCGGCTCCCTCGGGTGTCTGGGCGCGGCGCGGGCTCCGGCGGCAGGAAGAGAAGCTGCGAGGGCGCGAGCCGGGCGGAAGCGCTGCCGACGTCACGGCCGCCGTGCCCGGAGGAGGAGGAAGCGGTTGCTATGGCGGGAGCCCCGCGTGGCGACGCCCCGGCCCCGTGCGCACGCGCGAGCGGCGCGGGGGGGCGGGAATCCCTGCCGCCACGCACGGTCCCGCCCCAGATTTAACCAATCACAATGCGGTATCGGGTGATTGACGCGCCGGCCGGCCAATGGCGCGCGCGCTCAGGCGGGTGGGCGGGGTTACCTGCTCGAAGGTGTGCCGGTGGGGGGTGAGGAAGGTGGTGAGGGCAGAGCTGGGGGGCGCAGGGAGCCGTGAGGGAAAGCGCGGGGGGCACGGCGAGGATTCGCGCTGCGGGGAGCGCGGCTGAAAGGGACTGCGGCGGGCCTGAGGGGCTCGGGCAGCGCCCGAGGGGGCGGTCGTGGCCGTGGGGCGGGCGGGGAGCTTGCGGGAGGAGGCGGCCGCAGCAGCAGGAGCGGCTAGGGGCGGGCGGCCGGGCGGAAGTGTGGGAGTTTTTCTTTTTTTTTTTTTTCTTCCTCCGAGGGTTTTTCACTACCTACTTTGGTGCGATCGCAGGCAGGCGGTGCTGATTGGCTCGGGCTGCTGCGGCAGGAGCCCAGCGCTTCCCGCGGGCAGCCGCGGAGCCCGGATCCCGGCGCCGCTTCATCCCGGCGGCAGGAACAACGGGCGGGTTGTCCTCGGCACAAAGGCGGCCCTCAGGAAACGCTGCTGCCGAGGCCGGCGCGCTCGGAGAAGCTGCTGGTCCGTGTTCACCGCACTCTTGCTCGCTCTGACGAAAATACTCATTCTTTAGTGTTTCTGGCCAGCGAGGCTCGGGGTGCTTGTAATCAGAGCACAAAGGCATCTGCTGATGTTACAAAATGTATAAAAGTTAGGTGTTTATCACCGAATCCTGACTGCAGTGGTGTTCCCGGCGTGAATTGATAAGCAAAAAGCCCCCAGCATCAAAAGCTTATTTGTTGAGTCTGTGCCTCCCTGAAAGCAGGCAACAAAAACAAGACTCGATGGCGGCGTTTTCAGGGCTGGGGTATGAGGTGACAATATTTCATTACAGCTATCATGAAGCTTCCCTATTAAAGGTGTGAGCAGTGCTTACACACCTTAAAATTTTCATCCATATTGCTGTTCTAGTTAAAGGGGTTTAATTTTTATTTGATTTTTTCCCTTCTTCGCTGCCTACCCCAGTAGATGCTCTTTGTAGATGTTAGGCCCGTTCACATGAGACAGAAGTTGCTGAAAGAGCCCATGCTGAAGATGGGTGTAATGAAAAAACCATCCTATTTCATGAGGCCGTTGCATGAGTTACTCTGGCCAGGGGCTCCTTTTTGCAAAAGCTCTTGCATCAGATTTTTAATGAAACTAGCAAAAGACCTACCGGCATGACTCAGACTTTAATTGGCCTGAGCGGATAGTTCTTCTCTAGGCCCTTTTCTGATACATTTAATCAGGGAATGCTTAAATTTGACCCCAAATCTTGACTTACTTTGGAAGTTTTAACAAGAAATGAACAGGGATGTGTTTGATTTTTTTTTCCCCCCGTTTGAAAAGTAGTTTTGAAACAAGTCAGATAAAGTGCCTGTGCAGTAGGGAGAGCTTCAGTCCTGTGACTAAGTTTCTCTGGACAACTTCTGGTCCTGCCTCCCTGCTGTGATTGTGGCTTGGAGAGGAAATCAAGGCAGTGGTGGGCAGTGCCATGTGGCAGTGCCACAGCAGATGTCCAGTGGCACAGAGCAGGAACCTGGGGCAGCTGTGCTTTCTAGCTGTAATTCGTGTGGGTAATTTGTTTGTTACTGTTCCAGGCTTGCTCTTCGTAGATGGGTTTCACTCTGACAGAGGGGTACAGAAGTGAGACATCCTGGGGAGGAGGGGAGGAGATGATGTAAGGCCATGAGAACAGGGCTGGGGCTATTTCATGCTGTGTACTTATAAGGGCAAATGAGGTGGAACTGGCCTCTTGGCTCAGTCTGTTCCAAGAGGTGGTTTTGGAAACATTGCAGTAGGTTGAGAAGGTATCTAAATTGTTACAGGAAATTCAGCGGGGACAAGAACTCCTTCACCAGCGAAGTAAGAGAAATATCTCACTTTTTCCTGCCTCATGAAAAAGATGTGCTTGCTCTGGGAAGGGCACTCACTCACCAACCACCACAATGGCTTTTTGAAATGTTTCATTCCCCAAAAGACGAGGCAGCATAGCCCAGTAGGGCTAAACACAGCGGATGTGGTGCTCTGAGGCAGGAACTGTGCACCAAAATACACGGACAAAACGTGTGTGGTTACGGTGGTACCAGCCTGCCCCAGCACAGGGCTCCACAGAGCCTGCACTGCTGTTCCAGCACGGGCACGGGGAGCTGCAGCCCTGCCCCAGAGCTGCCTGCTGGGGATTGGCAGTGTGTATGGCATGGTTTGGGAACCCCTGCTGCCTGTCAGGCCTGTGCTGCTGCTTGTGCAGGGAAAGTGAGCCTGCTTTTCCAGCCCTGTGCTGCTCCCTGCCCTGACAGCCCTCTCCTCACCTGCCTGTCACCTTCAGCATCACCCCAGCCCTTTGGAGCGCTGGGGTTCCCTCAGCCCAGGCTTGCAGCAGGCTCCTGTCGAAGCTGTTCTGTAGCTCTTGCCTTGGTGCCTGAACCCAGGGGGAGCTCCCTGGTTTGGGGAGGGCAGGAGGACATTTTGTTATTAGTTCCAAGTTCTCTTTCTATCAGTGCCAGCTTTTGGATGGGACAAGGGCCTGGGCAGAGGTGAGGAAGTTACTGCCACTCTGACACCAACAGCCCTGGTTTAGTGTGCTGTGCACCCTGTTATAGCTGTGGTGTGTGGTGAGCAAGGCTAAAGCCTCCTTGGGGTGAGACCCCTTTGTCCACGGCCTCTCAGTGCAGCGAGAGGCTGTCACAATGACAGACAGGAACGCTGTGAATTGCATTGTGGAGAGGAAGGGGTTTTTTACTCGCTCTTCTGCTTTTCAGTACTGAACCAGCTTTGCCCTTTTTTCCCCTAGTGTTAGTGCTATAAATAAGCTAGGCTGGAAGCTCAGGCTGTGTGTCTGGATGAACCATCGTGAAAGGTGAATCCCCCTCCCTCTCTTAAGGCAAATGGTATTTGCAATCAGCCTGAAACTTCCCACACACACACAACGCCCCCCAAAAAATCCATCCCACAGCCACGGGGGACCCTGAGAAATTCCAGCAATCCTGTAGCTGGTGGTGACCACTTGGGCTCCAGTCAGAAACACCAGTGTGAACTGCAGCTGGCAAATGTCTGCCCAGTGAAGGATTGCTGCAAAATCCAGCATGGTCAATATAAAAAGTCACCCGTGGACTCCATTTTTGAATGAGACCCTACATCAACAAAAACCTGAGATCAATACATCCACTTTGCTGACTTTCTAGCTTTTGAGATGGTGACTGCTTGCTTACTTGATATGCCTCAGCTATTTGAACTCCCCCTCCCGTCCTCCAAGCTACTGACTCATTTCCTCCTCTAAAACCTTCCTTTTTTAGCCTTTCGCTCTGAAGTATTTGGTGTCTGTTTTGAGCTGCGTGCTCCATGCCTTACTTAGGCAAACTCCTACATCACAGCCCTGCAAGCCATGCTTTTGTACCATGGAAATCGTTTGTTTTCCCTGATAGTTTCAGTCCTGAGGGGCAGCCTTGGCTACTGACTGTGCTCGTCGGCAAATTGCTGCTTTGCTGTTGGAAATCGGGGAGGCAGACAATCGGCAAGGCAGCTGGTGAGCTGAGGCTGCCGCTGCTTATGCTAATTGCTGTTGTCTCCCTCTTAGCCCCGCTTCCCCCATCTGCCTGCATCCACCTGCCGTCTTTTCATCCACTTTTGCCCTGATCTCGCAGTTGGAGCGGGGATCACAGAGGCTGCTCTTTGGCTGAACAGCCACAGAGCACCCAGACCCTGACTCTCTGTGCTGTCTGATGCAGCAAAGAACAGGCAGGGTCCCCTTGTGCAAGGTCTGGCACGGTGGTGACCCAGAGCTTTGGTCGTGGCTGCTGGATGCTGCTGTAACAACACTAGCTGAGTGTGCCTGAAATACAGTGCCTTTTTCTCAGGGCGTATGGAATATTGGCTCTGTGGTCTTGGCATCGCAAGGATCAGCAAAGATAATTTTAGACAGGAACAGAAAGTCTCTGTAAACCTTACAGTCATAGCTATTTCACTGGCAGAAAAAACCCCACGAGGAGCCCATGGCTGTGCATTGCTGAAACATTCTGCTTAGTAGAATGCACTGGAGTAAAAATTTAAAGGGAAATCTGGGGACAGGAGAATCTAAGGGCAGTTTCTGGGAACTGCTGTGATGCTCCATCCCTTTTCTGAGGAGGTGGTGCAGCAGACGGGATGCAGGAACCGAGAACCTGGTGTTGGGTTCAAAGCCCTGTCGTAGCCTATGGAGTGAGTCTGGACAAGCTGCTTTCCCCCTTTAGGTTAGGTTCCTGTTTTTGAAGCATTGACATTGTTCCTGCTTTTTCTGTATTGCAGTTTGAGATTTAGTGTCTTACAGTATGAGTTGAATCAGATCTAGATGCTGCTTATCAATACTTGCTATTTTTACAGTAATGAAAATGCTCCTAAATTGCTACAGCTGAATGCCAGAACTCATATTCCCTTTAATTTGCTATCAGCTTCTACAATTGCTGCAGTTTACAATCCCTCTAATTTCTGCATGGTAAAAACTGCAGGCTGTGAACAACCAGACTAAAATTTGACCCTGCCTGCTGCTGCCAAACTGGGTGACTTTTATCAGCCTCATCAGAATTGGTCTGGACTGAGTGGGATGGTGAAGGTAGCTCAATGCTTCATTACCCATGGGGCATTTTCTCCACTAGAAAGACAAAGGAGGAAATAACACAAGAAGGTAGCTCAGGAGTGGAACAGCTTCATGTTAATTTAAGTAAGCAAGAATGTCATCAAGCTACTCTCCTACCTGGCTTCTTTTTTCCCCCCTGTGATTTTGTTGCCACTAAAGCCTGTCTGAAATACTTTCTATGGTGAGAATAAAATGCCTCTTGCTCCAGAATCAGCTTAAGGGCTGGCCACTGCTCAGCTCTCGCTTAAATCCTCAAGACAGGCAATGTACAAAACTTACAATGATGTGTTTTCCCTGCACACACGGGAATTGGACCTTAAATCCCTGTCAGTCTGAGAAGGGAGGCTCGTGCTGAGTACAGTGAGGCCTTGAACCAGTGGGTAAAGCTTTAAGCAACATCTCTGCCTGCATTACTTGAATGCTTTGCAGCAGAAAATTCTCAGTGATTGTGCTCCAGAGCTTTTGCCGTGAGACAGGGCCGTGTGTGCAACCCCTTTTATCGAGGGGGAGGGCTGAGCCCAGAGAGGCTGCATGGCTCTCACAGCCTCGGGCAGGAAATTGGTGGTGTGATGAATTCTTCGCTGCCTTTACAGGGTAACACCCAACCCTTCGGGCCATCTCTGCTCTGCGCATGTAAGGTGATAGTGCTGCTACACTGAATGCGGCACGGCTGCAGGGATTTCTTGGAGAATAAGCATTTGTGGCTTATGTGGGCTTTGTTCCAGGTGTGGAGGTGGTTGCTGCTGATGCCATTAGTAATGGCTATCTGCAATGCCATTAATAATTATTTTATTTCCTGAATTAGTGAACCCCCACTCCTCACACTCTGTAAGCCAGACAGAAGGTTGTTGTAGCAGTTTAGATTTCTTATGACAGGGTTTGTACTCAGCAGCATCAGAATAACAAAACCTTTTGGAGGTGTGTTGCTCCTGCAGGATGGCCCCTTTTTTTGGCTTGGGAACTGCAGGCCTGTCTGAGTTTGTCAGGGCTGTGGCCACTTACTGAACCTGTCTGGGTCTGGCTCTCTGGAATGGGGGGAGCTTGGCTCTTGTTGAAATTAGTTCATTTTAAGGAGAGCTTCTGAGGGTAAGATTAGATGGGAGGTGAATTAGCCCTACCCCATGTATAGGGCAAGGTGATGTACAGGCATAGACTGGAAAATCCCCACCCCTAATCTGCTTACTGTCTAACCATAAGAAATGCATGGGGTAATGAAAAAGAAAGCAATGAGACATATTAGTCAGCATGATGGATGTTCATCAACAGCAGCCTTATAACCGTGGAGGACTTGCTAGAGGGTAGTGAAAACATCAGCCTTATAACTGTGGAGGATTTGCTAGAGGGTAGTGAAAGGCCCTTCAAAACTGACAAAAGATAATTAAGAAGCACTGAATGTGACTTCTGGGGAATGCTCTGAGAATTTACTGGAGGTCTGAGTTGCAGAGGTGGGTATGGAGAGGTAAGCACTCATTTCCAAAGCACAGCCATGGCTGCTGTGACACTGGAGAGAAGCCACAGCACTGGCAGTGCCTGTGGAGCACAACTGGGATGGGCTGCAGGACAAATCTGCCCACAGCCTGGGACTGGATGGATCTGAGAACTGTGGGAGCTGGCTGTGCCAGCAGTGTTTTATGGGTGGTGCTGGGGAGAGCAAGCAAATCAGTTTTTTTGCCTTCCAATACATCAAATAGTCTCAAAAAGGGCTTTGCTTTCCTGGTGAACCTGAGCCTCACACATGGATGGACAACACTCCTACCACTACTGCCACTTAGGCTGTGCTGGGTGAGGTGGAGGAGTGGAAGGGCATTGCAGAGAGACAAACTGGGAAAGAAGAGGGTCTTGCTGTGTTTCCTGCAAGTGTGCTGTGGATGGGAATCTCTGACAGTTTCCTTCACCTCTCCTATGTGTGTTGTGGGCCTGCAGGATGTGGTCTTTCTGCACAGATTATGAATGGAGTCAAGAGTGGCTCGATAGCTGTATCTCTGCTCTAGCTGTATTTATAGCTCTGGGTTGACAGCTGGGTCATGGTGAGCTATATATACCTGCTGTGGTTGGTCCTGTCCTGGGAAGTGGCTGTGGGGAAGTCACCACTGAAAAACAGGGTAGTGTGAGTGGAGCATTCCTTTCCCACCACCCTCTTTAGATCTGTTCTCTGTGCCTGAATCTGTACTGCTGGCCTGTGCTTGGTGTGCTGGCTCTCTGCTGGCACACGGAGTGGAGGAAGGCTGGCTGCTATGGGGGCATGGACCAGCTGGGTGAGCCTCTGTATTCCCAGTCTTCAGCCAAGCAATGTTCTCCTTCTGAGCCTTCTGTGCACTGCCTGCATGGCACAGCTCAGGTCTCTGGATGGGTGGTCACCAACAAGCGGCACGTGGGTGCTGGCGAGGAGCAGGGTTACAGCTGCATTTCTGAAGGGGGCTCGGAAGCACGGGTTGCCAGTCAATGAACTGGGCTGAATCTGGCCAGCCAGAGCAACTTCTTCCCTGTGCAGGCCACCCTGTCATCCTTCCCTAGGGCTCTGACACTTCTGCTTGTTCTGAAAGACTTGAATGTTACCAAAACACAGCTCCTGGACAGTGCTTCCCCTGTCAGATCACTTCCCCATCACAGAAGTCTTTCTCCCATCATATGATGCTTTGATCTTGCTGTCTTCAGAAGGGTACTCCTGACCTTCCCTCCAGCTCCATCGGCTTCCAGGCAGGTGGCTCATTTCCACTCCTCTCCCGGATCCCGACTGTCTCTGTCGCAGATTCGGCGTCAGCCTCGCCCCGGCTCAGGGTGGAAGCGGCCCTGCAGCTGGGAGATGTTCCGCTGGGGAGTCGGGGCCCTGGGGCAGGGCGAGGCTGTCTCTTCCCTCCTCCCAGCAGCTTGAAGGCAGTGCCCTTGGGATGCAGTGGAGGGCTGTTGTCCCAGACCAGCTGCCTGCTGGTGACTGAAGGCACGGCACCATCTGGTGGCATGAGAGGAATTTGTCTGTACGTCTGTCAGAGAGCACTCCTGACTTTCTCAGCCAGATGCGAACTAGCAGTTTCCAACTATTTTTTGTCTCCTATTTATTTTCCCCTCTTTTTCCCCCCCCTCTTCTGAGGCCTTGGGCCCCTCTGTGGCTTTGCCCACCTGTCTGCTGTTCTTGTCTCTCCCCAGCTGCCATGACTATTTTTCATAGAGAGGCTTAAGCTGACAAACTTGTCCAGCTCTGGGTCATTCCTGGAGCATGGTGCAATTTCTCAGCCTGGGAAGAAGGATTAGAGAGCTGCAGAGGGCATTGCCCAAGGGCAGGCTCTGCTACAGCCTGAGATGTCACAGCTCTGCTCCCATTAGAGCTGTCCTGGATCAGATCAGAGGTCTGTCTAGCCTGGTGTCCTATTCCTGGCAGGAGATATTTGGGGAGGATAGACAAAGGCAGTCAGCTGGCAGGAGGAGATCATCTAGATGGTCTGCCAGCCTCCCGTGTGCAGGCAGCAATGTCCTGAGTTTGGCATTGTGCCTCTACTTTTAATAACCTTCTGTGGATTTCATCCTTTCTGGTTTCGACTCATCTCCATCTGAACCCATGAAGACTCCTGGCATTTGCTCCGCCTTCTGGAGGTGCAGCTGGGCAGGAGACCTCTGCCCTGGGCTGGGGGTTTAAAGAGCTGCCCATGGTTGCATGAGCATCGTTCATCTGCGTGCTGGGGCTGCAGGGCTGAGCACATGCCAGAAAGGCTTGGTGACATGTCACTGTTGTCTCTCTTTTTCCAGGTCCCTTGGAGGGGTTGGATATACCAGGAGTGTCCAGATTGTGAGTCTGCTGATCTTCAGACAGAGAGGAGTGGTGGGACTCAGAACCAGATGTCAAGGTGGGCCTTAAGGAGTAAACCCTGTATGTGGGCTGTCTGTGTGAGGTGGAGTGGTTTGGTTCCTCCAGATCCCCTGGGACCCCTAACTGTTTCAGGGCTGCTGGGCACTTGACCTGGACTGCTGCCTAAGAAGGCAGTGCTAAAAATCAGGTAGGAAAAAGTGGAGGCCTCTTGTTTTGTGAAAATCATGGCAGTCCAAGCTCTTTTTCACCCAAGTTCACTTGGGTTTTGGCTGGGTCTTGCTTCTGTTTTGGGGTGTTGTGGAAGCTGGATGGGTGACAGTAATCTGGTTGCTGTTGATTTTGTCATTAACCAAACACAGGTACCTCCTGGCCTGTGAATGTGTGTCCCAGCACAGTGTGCATGCCTGGGCTGGAGAAAGGGATGCAGGGTTGTGAGGAGGAGCTGGGAGTTGTGCTGGGCTCTGAAACAAACACCCCTGCACCAGACACCATCGTGTGCAGTGTCCAGGGCTGACTGCTCTCAGTGCCCTGGGAGAGGGCAGCACAGGACTGTGTTCCTGTTATCCCGAGCAGGGCAAAACACGGGGCCAGCGAGAGTCCATCTTTGCAAATTCACGTTTTGCCACCAGGGAGCTCCCATTCCTCGTACCAGTCCTATCGTGAGAAAACAGAGACCAACATGGCCAAAAAAAAAAAACCCAAAAAACACCAAAGACAAAACAAAACAAACAAACAAACAAAAAAACAAAAAAACCCAAAAAAAAACCATCCCACAAAAAAACCTCAGTCTCCACCGGATCCCAGCTCTTGGAGTAAGGGCTGGGCTCTGTGGCGACTGCTCTGCCTTTAAAACAATATTATTTTAGTGCTTGGGTGAGTTTTGCCCTTTCATTGCAGGTTTCTTAGGAATGGGAGAACACTGAGGCTGGGAATATTGAGGCTGGCTAATGGGAGAAAACACAGTGAGCAGGTGGAAATGTGGTGACAGCAATGCATTTTTCCTCACTCTAGTGGTTTTGGACAGTCTTGCTGACAGAATGGCAGAGCTGGAGAGGGTCTGCCTGCAGCCATACCCTTGCTGCTAGTTGGCCTCCAGAGAAGAATGTGGCATTTGTGCTTCTAAAAAGAGTATTGGTACCTGCAGTAGGTTTAGTTTGGTACTAATTTGAGTTTTTAATCACCAGTGATAGGACTTTTTCTGTTTGATTACAGGGTTGAAGCATTTACTCCCCCAGACAATGTAATGCTGACCTTTTCCATCTACTCTCCTGCCTTCCAATGCCTGGTTTCTTTCCTGCTCTTACCTGGCACTTTCACAAACACATATTTCAACCTCCCACATTCCTACTTTGCTGAGGAGACAAGTCTTTCACACTTGGAGGAAAAGATAACTGGTACAGTTGAAATACAATTGGTATAACTGAAAAATGATTAATTAATTAATAATTAGTGAAAAATTAGTAGTCTGAACACTACAGTGAGTTTGAAAAAAATGACTGTGCTCCCTTTTTGGGCGCTGGTGTGATTGATGTGAGGTCATCTGTGGCAGGTAATGTGTTCTCTGTGTTCCTGCTAGCTGTATTAGTATTAGATCACAGCAAGGGACATAGAGTTTGGAATCAGAAAAGTGTTTCCAAGGATGAGGATAGCAAAGCAGTAGACCAAATTACTTGGACAAGAAATTAATGTCCTTTCTTGGGGGTTTTTAAAAAGCAGCATAAAAATGGTGTAATTCCTTTCCCTGCCCTCAGATAGTCTGTCAAGGGACATCCTCGGCAAAGGTTTCTGTAGCACACAGACAGAAGGGTGGAAGGACATCTCTAGAGACCTGCCTGGCAAGTCCCCTCATTTTAGGCCTAGAATCTCTCCTGTCAGGGATCCACAAAGGTTGTGTGCAGTGTCTGTTGGAAACTGAGTCACATCATGCCAGGGAAGAGAAGGAAGTCCTTCAAAATCCAGGTAGTTCCCAGGAGAACGATTTTTCTCCAGGAAGCCAAGGACACAGGTCTGGCACTTTGCAGTCCAATGCGGCTTCCTTCTGACTCTGGTTGGAGTTTGCTGTCCAGGGGAGACAAGGGGAAATGTTTCAAGTTAGGGTGGGTTTAGGGACATATGTTGGAAGACTAGCATATGCTGGCATGCTTCTGTGTGGGAATATCCCCTGGCAAAAAAAGCCAGAGCTCTTCTAGAGTGGGAGAACTTGCTTCATCATTTATTTACATGCTTCAACACTTGCATTTTGATGAGGCTTAGGTATTGCATGTATTTGCCAGAACAAACACAGCAGAGGGCTCTTCTAAACTGTTGATGAAATCATTGAGGGACTTTGTGTCTACTTGTGATTTTCCACTTCTTTGAGTTTCCTTTGAGATGTGAACCTAAAATCCAGCACTCACGGGCACCATGTGCCTTTGTGGTGGTCTTGGGAGCACTGCTTCTCCATAAAATGATGTCTTCATCCCATCCAAGCACAGATTTTTGTCCCTGACGGGTATAGTATCAATGATGTTGACTTGTTGAGCCATCCAAGTCATGCTTTAATGGAAATTCTTTAAAGAAGTTACAAATAGTTCATTGCAGTACACTGGTTCAGCAAAAACTGCAGTAAAACCTTTGGAATAGAGACTGAATGACAGAAATAAGTGAGTTATGTGTGGAGGGGAAATGAAAAGCATTTTTTATGGCATATTGCAGTGGTTACTGCCCCTTATGGCTTTGTCAGCAGTCTCAGGATGTTGTAGGTTTTTTTTTCCTTAAAAGCTGCTGGAAGAAAGATACTGCATAAGAAACTCCATTTTCTAATTTAAAAAAAAAATTTTCTAACCCTCATGGTTGCTTAGAAAAACATGAAAACATGAGCTGAATGTTCCAGATAGGATGTTGAAATCATAACCAAACAGAATGGAAAACTTGGTTCATAGCTTTATACTCCAGACAGCAAACAAACAGCCTTAGATTGGCTTAGAAATTCTGCAGTTTGGAAATGTATCAGTGTCTGACTTTTGGGACCTGACTGCAGCCATGAGGGCACATGTGATTTTGGAATCAGAGTTCAGTCTTTTCTTTGTTAATAATATTGACTTTTATAAAAAGTAAATACTTCTGTAAAATAATTTTTTTTTTTTTTTAATATTTCTCTGGTGAGAACACTTCTTTTGCCAAAATTTCTTTAGTATTGCTCAAGTCCCATTTTGTCTCTTGTTTTGTTCCTCAACTAATTTTGTTCTGTTCTGAGTTGAGAATTTCATCCTGAACCTTTTTTGGTTCATTCTTCTTTCCTTCTGGACTTAACGTTTCTGTCTGGAGATTCCCATTTGGTTAGGCTTTCATGTTGACCTCAAATTTGGTGTTTTCTTCCATCCCTCATTTTGGTTTTGTCACCTTGTTCTTTGCTTTCCAGCTGTGTTTTGAGCAGGTGCTGTAGAATTCTACCTTGGGTCGTGGATGTTCCACCTGGATGCTGCCTTTTACCAGCTGAGCATGGGATGTTTCCAAGTGGCTCAGTGCAGCCACCCAAAGTCACATCTGAGCTCATCCTCTTGTGACTGGGAAAGCTGTTGCCTTATTTTGTTTTCCCAGAGGAGATGACTGAATTTTTGGTGA
Source organism: Monarcha castaneiventris obscurior (assembly GCA_026261815.1). NCBI lineage: Eukaryota > Metazoa > Chordata > Aves > Passeriformes > Monarchidae > Monarcha > Monarcha castaneiventris. The sequence continues at coordinate 4,661,786 of JAMPIT010000897.1, forward strand.
AAGGCAGGCACAATGCAGGAATTCCCAGAGAGGGAATTACAGTTCTCCAAGCAGAACTGGCCCTGAGGGTCTGTAGTGGCAAACTTTGTGGCCACACTTCTGGTTAAGCAGATGGGTGGTGTGAAAGAAGTTGGAGGATAAAAACCATTCTCTCTATCCCCCACTGTGTTTAGACCTGGATCATTGATTGCTTAGGATATACAAAGTACTATCCCTAGTGGGATTTTTCTTTCCCAGATGTTTTTTGTTACTTTGTTAAGGTAAGAGTAAGATGTGCAGCTCTGAGCATCATATACATGAGATAGAAATGGCTTAGCCATAGACAGGCTTGCTAGGTCTTATTCATCAGAGTCCTTGTCTTCAGAGCCTAAGTGTTTGTGTCTATCATCCTGTTGTTTATCATGTAGTAGACCCCTGGCTGTCCAAGGCTTCAAGGTCATATGGATAATTAGCAGTCAAGCTCTTACATTCCATCTAATTCAGGCTTTTGCCAGTATTACTGACCTCATATGGCCCTGCTTGTGCGGGATGCAAGGCAAGGGCCAAACCATGCATTAAACAATGTATGTCAGGCTGCCAGAAGGCTGGGGCAGGGGTAGCTTTACTCCCCTTTTCAACCAACATTCCTTTGGGCCATACATCAGATCATGCCTCAAAACACTTATCTGTGTTTGCCAGCCTTTAGTAGGTGGTGAGCACACACATTTCAGAGGAAGTCGTTGGGTGGTATATGGTGATTAGAAGCACTTGAGCATGCAAAGAGAGAGATAGGGAGTTAGAGGTGGCATGGCCAGGTCTGTAAAGATCTGGAGCATTTGCTGGTCTCCAGAGCAACTAGTTAGGCCTTTTCCAAGCATTCATTTCTGAGTTACTACTTAAAATTCCTAAGTGAGGACTTTGTAGAAAGCATGACCTTAGAATGGGGCTGGTGGGACTCAGAATTCTTGCTGGAGCAAGTAGAAGGTGGAGGTTTGGAAGAGAAGGAGACTGCCTTTGCATGCATCCTGAGATGTGTGTGAATTCAATGACTGAAATGGAAGGAGCCCAGTGGGAACACAAGAACAGCGCTGAACTCTTGTCCAGATGTGTCAGGCCAGATGGTTAGGAAGCACTGAGAAGAGAAGATGTCTTGCTAGCTTTTATGTCTCCTGGCAGCCCCCAGTGCACACGTATTTTTGGAAGTATATCCCTGAAACATCCAGAAAAGTCAAAAAGATACTCCCCAGATAAAGAATAAATGTGGGTCCTGTGTTCCCAAGTTTTCCAACAGATGTCAAGGACAAGTTTGGAAAACATTTGCCTTGGCACAGTTGCAGACAGGACCGTGGCTGTGGGGATTTGCAGGCAATGTGACCTCACCTGTGAACCCAGAGGCCTTCACAGAATCTGGCATCTCCCTGCCCTACTTCCCCTTCTGTGCCTGGTTCATCCTGACTCCTCTGCACTTGGCATTGGGGATGTTGCAAAGATACCTCACCAGAGAACATCTCTGCGCTTCCTCACAGCCATTCCCCAGGTCAGGGTGTGGCTGGTTGCCATGTTTCCTGGTTTGTGTTTTTTGCTGCAGAGCCACTGCTTCCTTCTGGCCTTGTCTGACACCACAATCTTTGCTGTGGGCTTGCACTCCATGTAAATAAAAGGCCTCCCTGGGTCTGTCTGGGCGGTGGCTTGCTCAACCTGACCCAGCTGAAGGGGTGCACTGAGTCCAGCTGAGGCACAGGGCTCACTTATCCTACTGTAAGTGGCCACTTGCAACATCCAGGAGAGTTGCCTGAACTGCTAGGGAGGGCAAGAAGGGAAAGAAGGCAATTTCCTGACCATGCTGAGAATTTTAGAGGAAATATCTAGGATTTTGGGAAAGCAGAATGACAGACTTCTATTCAGTGTCACACTTGGGACAGTGGAGTTCCAAGGAGTGCTCCATTATCATGCAGTCAGAGGACTGAACTGGGAGGTTGATCAGGGTTTTCATGGCTTGGGAAAGAGAGGGAAAGGGGGCATTTGCCAGCTTGTGTGGAGTATGTGTACCTGGCCCTGCTAACGATTGCTTGAGAGCCCTACGGAAATAATTTAATTTCTTTCTTCCCAGCCTGGGACTCCTCTGTGAGCCTGAGACCAGCTGTTGGTTTACTACTGCTTGGTATTTTTCTTTCCAGAATCTCTAATCTCAGCTTTTTGGTGACTGCATGACTCCTACAGTGGCAGGACATTTTCACCATTTAAATCCAAGAGTGTGGCCTTCACAACAGAGGATAGCTTGTTGAGGGGACTGGTTGGGCTATGCTCTTGAGTATGGATGACTGGGTTTTGGAAAAATGACTTTCATGTGGGATCAGGGTCAGAGAGGACTGTAGAGGCCTCTGTGTTCAGTGGGATCTCCCTTCTGCCATAGGCTTTAACTCCCCTCAGCACTGAGTCACACACTAACTGAGCTGGTTAGGCCCAGGCAGAGAAGGGAGAACAGCATGGGATCAGAGCTGGAGGCATCTCTGGACCCTGCATGATCCCCAGGCTAGAGTGAGAAAGGGAGCAAAACAGGGACAGCTTACAGGTCCCCCATGATTCTTTGGCTGCTCTCTCAGCCTCCTCTGTTCTGTGGATTCCCTGCAAACCTCAGCTTCTGCTTCATGCAGAGGGCCGTGCTTCCCCTGGTGTTGCTTCTCTCACAGTGAGAATCCTTGTGCTCGCTCTTCCCCAAACCCTCTGCTTGGGAATGTCCAGTTACACAGGCATTGTGTCTTAAGGGGGCTGATTCACTGACCACCCACATCATTCCACCTGCCCTTGGCTGATGCTCCCTCACACACTTGGCTATAGAAATCCCCTTAGAAGGGCCCCAGTGTTGCTCATGATGAAGCAGATGGGGTTTCTAAGTTGTCTCTTTTAGGACTTGTAGAAGCAAGTGTTGGAGTCCCTGGGTTTCAGGCAGTGAGATACCATGTAGATGTTTTCTGCATTTTTTCTGAAATTATCTCTACCATGCTAAGAGGTCTGCAACCTTCTTTTTCTCTTCTAAAGCATCCATAATAGGAAAGGTAAGACTGTTTTAGTTTCTCTTGTGGTTCTGGAAACTGGGGCCCTACCACGTGCCTTCCTCTGGCTGTGAGGAGAGGGTGGCCTGGTTTTCACCTGAATTAAAACACCCCTTAACCTTGTGCAAGGCTGTGTCAGCAAATGAATGAATTAAAACCAAACTTGAGACTGTTGAGGTGACCTTGAAATACTGGACCCTTTTACAGCCAAAATCCTTCGAGGTGGGGGAAAGAGAGCCTGCATTCCTGATATTATTAAAGTGGATATTGTTAATTACATGCGAGGTTGGATTACGGCGTGCATGGAGCGAGTCCTTGACGTTGATCAGTCAGAAGTACATGAAATACACATTTTAGTTTATTAACAATGATCTCCTGGAGGGATTCTCCCCCTGTGGCTGAAAGAAAATATGCTGAGGGAAGAAATAAATAAATAATAAAGCTATTAAATGAGAGGTATTATGGCATATTTTCAGTCTCTCACTCCTGATTCTGGGCCTTGAGTCAAATCTCATTCAATGTATTCAGCTATGTTGTGTTCTTGGGCAATAACCTTGCTTTTACTGGTTTTACAAGCCATCAGTTGTACTAGAAGTTCAATTAATGGTCATATTGACAGCTCCCCAAATTCACAGTTCACTTCTCCAGGAAGGATCTGATCTTCAAGAAAAATGGTGAAAGACCCTACAGGACAGATCCTTACCCAGCATAAGCTGACTTCATTCCTGTGAACTCCAAATGATTTCTGGGATTGTGGCATGTTAAGCACTGAACTCCTTGTTGGTGTCTGCAAATGCACCAGTAGAGGAGGAGGAAGCAACTCTTACCACTTTGAGTTTCACCTCATTGTACAGCAGGAATGGCAAGATCCAGGCAAGAGGGGCAAGCAGCAGAAATACATGGATTTAATGCACTGCCGTCCTGTCCCCTGCTTTAGTTTCTCATACAAGCAAAGTTTTATCCTGGAATTTGAAGGAAAAAGACAAGGTGTCTTTGGGAGGAGTTTAGGTGAGTATTTTGGGGGGAGAATTTAATTTTTTCTTGGGAAGCCAACAAAGGGTTCAAGGAGACATGTCCTCATCATTCAAAGTTAGGGATGGCTAAGGTATTACTCCTGCTTTTGCTGTTTGCATGAAGAAAGCATTACCCCACCCGAGAGAATGGCATACATAATGTGGCTGGCTGTGTGTTTTCAAGCCCAGAACTGAAGTGCTGGGCTGTAAACCCTCCAGGCTTCTTCCTTTGTACCAACTTGGCACAGTGAGGCTCTTGCTTTGCTCAGCACAGCAGGACTTGTGGGTGGATAATGCTGCTTGATGCTGAAGTGGCTGTGATGTCCTTGCAATGACTGCCTCAAGGCAGGCTCAGCTGCTCTCCATTTTCCCAGTGAAGTGCAGCCATGGTAATCAGACCTTTTTGTTGTTCAGTGATTTCCTATGATGTAAAAAACTGATCAGCTCGAGTCCTGGAGTTCAACAGCCAGTATCCAAATGCCCTATGGAATACTTCAACCTGACACCAAATGATTCGGAATAACTGGAAAAAAAATAGCAAGTGTCAGTGTGGTTATTTAATTCCACACCCAGCTGCCTAACTTTATTCTGTCCTCTCTGATTTTGGAGGTCCCCTGCACTAGAAAAGAGGAAGGGTTAAATGCATAATGTCAGTGCATTCCCCAGATGAGATTGCCTACCAAACCAGAAAGTAACGCTCCAACAGCTGAGTGGCATTTGGGCTTTTAAAAATCTCTCAAGGATACAGGAGCATGCGTGATTTTTATTCCCCTTCTCACTCAAGTAGTGTTTTGTTTTTGGATAGGTGTCTGTGTGTGGATGGTTCTATTAGTTTACTCTTAGTCTAGTAAAAAACCTATTTTGCATAAGTATCTCTGCATACTGCATGTTGTTGCTGGGCTGGTGCAGTGATGTATCATCACAGCCTTATGGATTTTGTTTTCCCTCGGACATCTCACAGTAAGTCACAGGGGTTTTTTCAGGTTCCAGCCCTTGGGACTCATGTGAACGTATGCAAACTTTGCTATTCATTATACTACATTATGATCTCACTGCCAGTTTGACAAAGGAAAACTGGGAAATCTAACCTTGATTTATGATTGATGTATTTTAAAAAGGAGTCAAAAAGCAGATTAAAAAAGCATTTAGAGTGTATTAGGCTTGAGATATTTCAAAGGTAATCTCCTAGCTGTAGGGAGCGTGATTATTTTTCAGTATCTGAGGTTTGCTATCTCATTAGTGGGTGACGACAAAAGCCGTTGTTCCTCCTGCAGGCCCCATTTCTGTCCGAGAGCCGTGCAGAGATTAGAGCTCTGCAGGCTGTGCTTTGCAGCCCTGCAGGAACCAGCCAAAGGCTGTTATCTTGAGACAAATGCAGATAGCAGGCCTGGAGGGGAGGCACTCAGATAATGTGTGAGGGGCTGCCACAATGGAGAATTTTCTGGGAAGTTCAACCAAACTCTGGAAGTGTTTTCAATTAATAGCCCTGTGTACACGTTAGGAATGCCAAAGGGAGAGCAGGTGCCAAAGGCTGTGGAGTCTCCCTCACTGGAGATACTCAAGAACAGTCTGGACACACTCCTGTGCCATGAGCTCTGGATGACCTTGCTTGAGCAGGGAGGTTGGACCAGATGACCCACTGGTTCCTTCCAAGCTGACCCGTCCTGGGATTCTGACCTGTGGTCCACCAACAGCACAGAAACATCTGATCCATGCAGCTATTCCTACAGGAGCTGGGCACAACTCCCCGGTAAACTGCAGTGACACTAAAGCTTCCTTGTCTTTGCCCTGTTCTCATGTTCATCAAAGCCTAATTATTAACCAGCCGGGAATCTGAGAAGGAATTTCATTTTTTCAAAATTCACAATTTTATTTTTTCCTCCTCATTTTTACACAATTTCGTTATTCCTGCTCAAATGAATCCAGTGCCTTAAGTCTGTTTTTTACAGATGTGTGTTACGTAGATTGCTGGGAGAATGTCGTGCAAGTCTTTGTGAGCAGCTCCACTGGTAAGTGTTGCACTCCTAGGTGGTGAGACCCATTTTTTGCTATTCCCTCCACCCTCTTAAGATCCTTTTTTAAGGTTTGTGCTGGTGACATTTTACGTCCACTGTGTTAGGTGCTGTGATCTGGCTTTCTGTCTCCTTGCTTGGATGACTGAAACTTTTGAACTGGAGCAAACTGACTGCAGCCACTGGATACGAAGCAGTCGCCTCACTCACAAATAACCACTTCTTTGAGTAAAAGCACTGCTCTGAAAGTGAGTCTTCACTTGTGCACTTGAGCTTGCTGAAACCTGAGGCATGGATAACTGTAAATGTGGGCTGCAGCATGGCCTGTAGATTAACTGTGTGTTAATTAAATAATGATCATTGATGCAGTAATCTTATTCATGTGTAACAACACATACTCTTCTGGAAGGCCCTGTCATGTTTTGGAGTGGGCTGGTCTTTTTGCTGGATGTGCACGTGTAGAGCAGCGAGTGAGCAGCTGGCTCAGCAACTGGTGAATTTTGAGGTTATTCACAATTTCACTTCCTTCTTAAGGGAAAAATTTTAGTGGCCAAGTATCCCAGTTTGTGTAGCATGGGTGACTGGTTTTGTTTGCAAGCTACCTTGACGATTCCTCTCTTGCAATCATCAAGCACAATAGGTGTTCCTACCCCTTCCCATGCTTCAAATCCAACAAGCACAATGTAGAAAAGAGCTTAAGTCCTTCCTAATGAGAAGCAGTGAGGAATCCTGCTGGCAAGTCAGCCCCTTGAGAACAGGCTGTTCTCTGCACTCAGATGTTTTATAGATCCAAGTTTTGCTTCCCCATTCCCTGCAATAAAGCCTTAACCACGCAGAGTTTTGTGCTCTGAAATGCTGGGCAGACAGGAACTGTAACCACTTCAAAACTTAGAACAGAGGTTGTACCTCTGGTTGTATATGGGGACTGTGAAAATATCCAGCCTGTGCACCATTGATTTGTCGTCCAATGAGAAATCTTTTATTTGAGAGCACAACAGCTGTCGCTTAAAAACAAAGCAACAAAACCAACCAACCAATCAAACACACCTCCCCAACCCCAGAATAAAAAAACCAAAGCAGTTGTGTCTGTGCAGTGCCATTCAATCCAAAGCAGTCTGGCATCTGGCTTGGCTCTGCTGGGGTCATAGCAGAGGAGCTGACTTGAGCCAACGAAAACTTGAGGTCCTGGATGGCCTTTTAATTGTGTGTTCTTGCAAGGATTAGGGATTTGTAGTCTTGCTCTTGAAAAAGGGCCTTCATCATAAATATGTGTAGTTAAAGGGTGATACTATGCTTAGTGAACACTCAAATTTGTGCTATGTCCCGAAGCCCTTGGAATTTGAAGTATTGAAGTTACACTCCAAGCTGGTGCTGAGGGAGGAGAGAAATGATTTGATTTATGGAGAGAACAAGAGTGGTGTGACCGTGAACCAACTCCTGGGGAGCTTGGGGGAACTCTGCATGGACACCATGCTACTGCAGAGGAAGGACCTCCTCCTCTGGGCTTGCAGGGATCTGCAAAGCCTCAGAGCTCTACTCTTTGTATCCCAGTCCAGTATCCCAGCAGGCTGCTGGAGGGCCACTTTCAGCACAGCACACAAACATCCGCTTCATTTTAGGCTTCTTCTAAGTCGTGTGAAGTCACTGGTATTCCTCAGAAGCTAAGCTTAAACATGCACTTTGTGCTTGGGATTGGACTGGAGACCAAGGACAGAACTCATTTTCTTGTCAGATCTGAACCAAACAATTCCTGGGGAGGAAAAAAACATCTAATAAGAACTAATGAATACAACTCTTATTGGAGTGGGCTGGACTTTTTGCGGGATGTGCAGGGCAGCAAGTGAGCAGCTGGCAGGGTGAATTTTGAGGTTATTCACAATTTCACTTCTTTCTTGAGGGAAAAATTTTAGTGGCCAAGTATCCCAGTTTGTGTGGTCCGGGTGACTGGTTTTGTTTGCAAGCTGCCTTGACGATTCAAAGCAAAGCTATTTCTCCTGCAGGCTGAGGCAAATACATAAGATGAAGAATACAGAGGAAAAGAGAATGGCCAAATTATTTTTAGTAAATACAAGGTAATGTAGCTGTCAAAGGCACCAGACTACAGAAAATCTCTGGTGGTAATTTTGAATATATGCCATTGCCGTGCCAGTATTTCTATTTCTCAGAGTAAAAAAGAGGATGCTGCTGCAGAGGGATTTTTGGCTAAAACCCCAAGTGCACCAGTACTTCACTTAAACCAGCACCCACTATCAGTACCGTGGCTTCCCTGTTTCAGTTGCACAATCTGACCATAACTGATTGCATGCAGTAATTTGAAATGCAGCTTTTCCTGCTGCCAATTACTTTGTTTACTGCTTGTGTGTAAACAATAATGCCTCCCCTCACGGGCATAAAGGCAGATTAACAGCAGTAATTACTAAGCAGATGTCTGCAAGTGAATACCCATTTCTTAGAGGGAGATTATCTTCTGCACTGGCATAAGGGAAAGGGATTCTAAGCAGGTGCTGCTGTCATCCCGCAAGTGATGTGAGCAGCATGGGGCTCAGCAGAGGGCTGTCTAGGTCCTGAATTGCTGTCTGCAGGGTGATAATCATTGACCTACTTGAGATCAGTGCTGAGAGTTGTTTGGCATTTAATTCCTAAAAGTGACCACCAGTGACTGAACAGCCCTCAGTGCTACCCAGACTTGTTTTCTGTCAATTGTTCCTTTCTGTTTCCAAGAAATCTAAGGCCGTGCTTTCAAGAGAGCTCAACACCTAGACCGAGAACTGTTACCCAACAGCTCTTTTCCCACGGAATTGCCTGAAAGGTGCACTCAGCACTAAGTGCTAAGCTTATTTAGGCAGTCTTCGAACTTGAGAGGGGGTTCTTCACTAATCTGGTTGTACTGCCAGGACTGAAATGTGTTCAGAGCAGCCCTTTGGTGCCCTTGAAAAGCCTCTCCTGGCATATACTGTTTTTCAGCTGAACAATCACCTTGCAGCCTATCCAGAAAAGCCACTACTGACTTTTGGCTTGTGGCAAGAGTTTGCCAGTATGGGAGGGCGTGTGTACATGCAGAAGAGATGTGGCTGTGTCTTGGTCCATTGGGCACTTCCAAATCAGCTGTCTGGATTTCAGAGGCCACCCTTTTGAAGCTGAGAGACAAGACAGAGACCTGGTTTCCTTCGTGTGGGCAAGTCATGGCACTGCCTCCATTCCTCTCCTGAGACAGAACGCCTCTGCATGCCAGAGCAGGGAGTGGTGACCATGAGTCGCAAAGGAAGGCAGAGACACTGTTTCCCCCAGCATCACTGAATAAGCGGATATGGGGTGGGTTCATTTCTGTAGGCAGAGGACGCTCTTCTACTGCAGTGAAATAGGTTTGCCTTTGGTATTGAATCACTCTCAGACCCATCTCATAAACTGCTGACTGTCTTGCTCAAGAGGCCTTTTTTTTGCGAGCCCCTGGGACTTGTGAACGTATGCAAACCCTGCACTTGGTTCTGGCTGCCAGTTTGACAGAGGAAAACTGGGAAATCTAACCTTGATTTATGATTGATGTATTTTAAAAAGGAGTAAAAAAGCAGATTAAAAAAGCATTTAGAGTGTATTAGGTTTGAGATATTTCAAAGGTAATCTCCTAGCTGTAGGGAGAGTGATTATTTTTCAGTATCTGAGGTTTGCTATCTCATTAGTGGGTGACGACAAAAGCCGTTGTTCCTCCTGCAGGCCCCATTTCTGTCCGAGAGCCGTGCAGAGATTAGAGCTCTGCAGGCTGTGCTTTGCAGCCCTGCAGGAACCAGCCAAAGGCTGTTATCTTGAGACAAATGCAGATAGCAGGCCTGGAGGGGAGGCACTCAGATAATGTGTGAGGGGCTGCCACAATGGAGAATTTTCTGGGAAGTTCAACCAAACTCTGGAAGTGTGTTCAGAGAATAGCCATGTGTACACGTTAGGAATGCCAAAGTGGAGAAATCTCCACATTTAAAGATCCTCTTTTCCTTAAGAACACAAGCCCCCAAGTTAATTTTTGTGCCATGAAAACTACCCTGGGGACACGGCCCACAGCAACACTGCCCGGGAAGATGTGGGCCATGCTACTTCCATCTGCCATTTCAGTTGTCCGTGTCTTTATGGGCTTGATCCTAGAAATCTTACCAATGAATTCAATGGGGCATTTTATCTTTCAGTCCTACAGACACAGAGCTGTCCATATAACTGTCCAACTGGACAGTGGCCTGGCTGACTGTACTGCACAGGATCTCTGTGCCCATACAGGTGGCAAGAAGCTTTGGCTGGAGGCTACAGAACATTTGTGTAAAGGATTTTCTGCACTTATGCACATATTGCGATGGCTAGAGTTGGAAAGGTGAAACTTTCATGTTTGACAACTATGTTTTTGAATGGTGAAAGAGAGATGAGCTATGTCAAGAGGAAGGGCAAGGAATGTAGCAATTATCTGGAGAAATTAGTAAGCCTGGTATCACAAAAATCTCAACAGTCCTGAGTGAAACTGAAACACAGTCAAAAAGGCAGAGGAAAATACTTTGGATATTGCTCCAATGGTGTTGAACCAACTACAAAAGAAGATGCTAACCTACTCTTTTTCTAGTTATACTGATAGCACACAGTATTACTAAGTCTTGCAATATTATCATTAGTCTCCTGCTGCTTGGTAGACTCTTAATTACTAGATTATTTGGCCATCTGGTTATTCAGGAATTTCTGTTTTATATTTTTTACAAAGCACCTCTGATAGAGCAAGATAGTTGCACCCCTGCACCCTTCAGAAACAAACAGGCAAAAAGCAGTTTTATTTCAAGAACCACATGCTCTTTATTCATCAACTGTAGAACACGAATTTTTTTGCCAAGCCTTTTTTTCTCCTCATAATTGCTTTGTTTCAAGTCCTGATTTTGAGGGGTTTGGCCTGGCAATAGTCAACAAATGCAGATTGTTTCTGTTTGGGTGTCTGCAGATGATTTTGGTGGTGTTCATCCAGGGGCTTTGAGCAGCTTGGTCTAGTGGAAGGTGTCCCTGTCCATGGCAGGGGGGGGTTGGAATGAAATCATCTTCGAGGTCCCTTTTAGCCCAAGCCATTCTACGATTATTCCTCTCGCTAGAAGGATGACCCCAATGTCCTGTCAGTGTTGATAGCTCAGCTTGTTGCCAGCTGCAGGGATTTTTCCATGCTGGATATTGCTGGCATGCAGGCAGCCATTCCAGTCAGCAGACAAGCCCTGTCCATTATAAGGCAAGCTGTGGATATCCAGGTGCAAAACCTCCTCCTCTCTCAGCCTAACAACTCCACGAGGCCTTAAATCTCACCAGAGCTGACTCCCCGTGCTATGTTAAGTCCTGTCTTTCCAAACTTAGGGTTCCTGATGGGACGAGGGAGATAATGTTGGTGTTTTTTGGGAGCAGACGGGAAGCGAAGCCATCCGTCTGGGAAGCCGCCTCGGCCCCTCGAAGCGTAGGTGAGGCAACACCAGCGCTGCGGAGGTAGAGGTAGGAAATTACTGAAGGTGTTTTGAGCTGGGAACAACACCGGTAGCTTAAAATGCTCTGTGGCTTTTATTTTCCCACTGCAGTAGAGGGAAATAAGCACAGGAATAACCCACGAGGAGGCAGAGTCTGGGAAAAGCCTCCAACTTCCCGTGCGGGAAAGCATCCTCCTCCCTCCCTGTGCCCCCCCACGCCCCTGACCCTGTGGAACTCCTCGGGCAACGCCGCCGGGGCCGGAGGCTCCCGGCCGGGGCGGGGCGCGCCGGGGCTCGGCCCCAAAACACCGCCCGGCCCGCCCCGCCCCGCGGCTTTAAAATGGCGACGGCCGTGAGGGGGAGCTTGCAGAGTGTAGCCATGGCGGCCGATAGAGTGTCTGTGGTAGTGCTGCTGGCAGCGGCCCTGCTCTTCTTCGCCGGCGCCGTGCGAGGCGGCGCGGTCCGCCCGCGGATGGTGGGCGCCCCGCAGCCCATCGACAACCCCGAGAACGATGAGGGGCTGGAGCGGGCTCTGCAGTTCGCCATGACGGCGTACAACAGGGCCAGCAACGACATGTACACCAGCCGGGTGGTGCGCATCCTCAGCGCCCAGAGGCAGGTGAGCGACCCGGGGGGCGGCACTCTCTGCTCGGGGGGCTGGGATGGGGCCGGCCGCATTCCCTTGGAGAAGGGGCAGTCGCCGAGTCTGAGGGCCTCTTCAAGCTGTCGGTTTTTTTCCCCACAGAAGGGGATTAAAAGCCTTTTTTTATATCTTGGCTTCTCTCGGTCTGAGTGACCTTGAGTGCTGCGTGCTGTGGAAGGAGCTAGTGGCTTCCCTGCGCTGCTCATGAGGTAACACGTCTCTGTTTATTGCTAATGAAGCTGCTTTAAGGGACGTGTTTACTTGGATTTTGTTTCCTGTTTCGGAGAGGGTGCCAAGTGCCTCTTTCGTGGAGTTTGCCACATACAATTCCCTCTGTACTTTGGGAGTCTGTTTTCCATCATATAACAGGAACTCTGCCTGCCTCTGTGCCAGGCTTCTCCCGGCAGAGAGCCCTTCTCCGTGTGCTGGGAGTAAAGTTGCCTCTGCCGACTTGTCTTGTTGCAGATCGTGGCTGGAGTCAAGTACATAATGGAAGTGGAGATTGCCCGGACAACCTGCACAAAGCCAGCAACTGATATCCAGCACTGTGCTTTCCATGAGGAGCCCCACATGGCCAAGGTAGGCTCCAGGGCACAGCCTGCTGACCCCTTCAGTTTCCAGCCTGGCTGTGGTCAGTGTCCCCTGTCTGCCTCAGCTGACATCAGAGACCTTATGCCTTTATCCTTGACAAGGCAAAACAAGTTCTGCCCTTGCAGGACTTGTCTTGCCAGTTTATGTCAGAGGAGGCAGGGCCTTTCGGCTGCTTTGTAAGTGGAGCTCAGGCTGCAGCACTGCTTGTGTCTCAGCCCTCTTAAGAAGTAGTTGTGGTCTGGATCAGAAGGATATGTGGAGGAAACTCTGCCAAGGCTTCAGGCCTCCTGGCTCTCAGTCCAGGGTCCTCAGTCCCCAGAAAATTCTCATCTCTTCTTTCCCTTGGTGATGTAAACATGCTTGGCATGCTTTCCTGTGGGACTTGTATTGCTGTGAATAGAGCTTTGGGCAAAGCACTGCCCAAAAGAAGCAGATCACCCTATCTCTCTGTGCCCACCAAGCTGTTACACAGGCATTTTGTAAGGAGTAATTGAGCTTTTTGGGTGGGAACACCAAGTTTGTCTGCTGTGATCTGGCCTGAGTTTTTCCATAGTGCTTCATTCCTTCTGTTGATGCCAGTGATGGGCTGAATGTGCCCTTTGTTCCTGCACGTGTGAGAGGTGTAGCTGCACATAAGAGAAACACAAAGCTGGTGTGTACCACTCTAGCAACTGCAATGATTTGACACAGCTACACATGGCTTCGCTGTGCCTGTGGGCTTATGTTTGAGTATTGTCCTTGCTGAAAGCTTTCCTCTCTGAATGGATAAAGGAGATAAAGCTGAGCAGTCAGCACTGCTGAGGATCAGATTATTTCTTAGGGTTTATTTAAGAGATGTGACTCGCTCTGAGCACTAGAGTGCTGCTCCAGAGTACTTGTCTGGAGAGGGCAAATCTAGAGAGCCACAGGAGTGTAGAACAGTGGTAAATAACACTGTTTCATGCTCTTATTCTGATAACTACTTTTTTCTTTCTCTCCTTAGCACACCATTTGCAACTTCGTAGTGTTGAATGTTCCTTGGCGAAACCAAGTGGAGCTGCTGGAGAGCAAGTGCCAGTAAGCCTACCTAGATTCCAGCAGAGACCAGCAACCAGTTGTTCAGATTTAAAAGAAAGAGGCAATAACACAAATTGAGATGGGCTTTATCAACGCCTGTAACTTGGCTACTGACGTATGCTTGTGCTATGCAAATTAAACCATGTAACTTCACTTTTAAAGCACAGTATGATCTCAACTTTTTCTTCTTTGGAATTATTATTTTAGAGCAGCTGTTTTGGTCTTCTTACAGCTTTCCTGATGAATTCACTCCAGCATCAGAATACTTATTAAAACCCCTTGGTATCCATGTTAAATGACTACTGTAAACATAAAAACTTAATTAATAATTGCCATGATGTGTGGTTTTCTTTGATCATCTACTGTCTTGGAGGGAGGGTTTGCTTTTATTTGTCACCTATGCTATCCTGCCAAAAGAACGGGATGAGAAGGAATATGGGGTTCTGATCATAGAGGAAACAAACTGTGCCTCCTTGTTCCTTAACCTGGCCTCTGGTTTTGAGTCAGAGATGGAAGCCTTAGCTGTTTTCACTGAAGGAACTCTGCTTTGGAAAACTCTTAATCTTGGGAAGATTAGCTGAAGCTGGTCCTGAGACTGTAACCGTGTTGGGTCCTGGCTGCTGTACTGTTCTGTCATAAGGCTGTAAGGAAGGAGGAGGATCCCCTTGAAAAAAATCGCATTTTCAGGTAGTAGGGGAAGGTGCCATGTCAAGAGAGAGTGTTGTCCTTCTCTTAAGACCTCAGTTCATACATGCTTATTCCCTGGCTTCCATCTGTACAAGCACAAGGCAGTGGTGAAGGGGTTCCCTCACGCTTCAGGTGAGTTTGCCTCTCTTACCCTCTTGGCTTGAGGCCCGGTAATTGCTCTGGTCTCCTTAGAAAAGAGTCTAGGCAAGAAATGAAGGTGCAGAGAGACATCATGAGGCATTTCCAGCACTTTGTTCTATTTATTAACCATCAGCTCAGAACAGCCCATGGGGAAAAAGAATGGTTGTACCAGAGAAGGTGAGAGTTTGAATTTAGGAGCTCCTGAATCCGAAGGTGTTGCATTTTCCTGTTGAAATGCCAGTGACTAAGGGCATGAATGAATGGCACAGATTACTCCACACTCACAAGCTGCTGAGTGTCAGCCTTGGTGATTATCCCTGTGTGCTCTGCACCTGGAGAAGTGCCAAAAAGACCTGACCTAATTTAAACACCTTCCGCTGCGGACTGTGTTACTTTGCATTTGCAACAGGCTAAGAGCATTAGTGGAAGTTCCCCTGCCAAGACCATTTTGCTCCTCAGGTCTTTTTGCTTGGCTGGCTGGTGGTGACTGGGCCAGCTGAACACTGAGCCCTCGTTTGTTAGCTGCATTCTCTGCCTGACTTTCTCAAATGTTGGTGTCAGATGTGAACAGGGAAGTGCTTGTTTCATGTAATCTCTTGCTTTGCTTTGCTTGCATCTGATGGATCAATCCTGGGGGCATTCTTCCTGAAACTTAGTGGGGTCAGAGCTTTGCTGCTGCTACATGAACACAAGGCTTTTTCTTGGCTCTGGTTGTCAGGGACAGGTTTAGGGCCAGCCATGAAAGGAGTGTAGCTCTCCTTAGCACTGCCTGCACTTGCAGGCCTGTGCTCACATGGACTTGTGGCTCCCAGCTCCTGGGTTGTCATTCCCTGCACATGCTGCTCCCTGGGTTGTGGCCCTGCAGGGTTTTTCTGAGATCCTTGAAGCTGTATCAGCACTCCTGCCAGGTATGGACACTTCCCTGTGCACACAGCTGAAACTGCAATTTCCTGCAATTATGGAAGGAAGTGACCGTGTGAGGATTGGGGTCACCCTGCAGCCCTCAGTCTGGGAACCCAGTGCTGTTGCTGATGTGCATGGGCTCAGTGTACACAATATTCCTTAGCCTAAGACACGGAGTCTTAGTGAGTGTTTAAAGATGCTTGGCTGGTTGTATTCATTGTTAACATGCAGTGCCTTAGAATCCCTACTGTGGATCCCTCAGAAGGTCAAATTTACCCATCAAACACACATCCAGTTTTGAATCTTGGTGCTTTATCTCTTGACATGGGAGAGGGAAGACTTCATGTCCCTTACCTTGTGGGATGCAATAGTCACCTGGAGATCATTTCTGCAGGAAAGTGTCCTAAGCTGGGTCACTGCTGGTGGTGCTGAGCCTTTCCATGCCTCATTTCAGCCAGCTTTGGTGGTGGCCTTCAGGTGAGAAGGTGGGAGGGCAGGTGCCTGTTTGTCCTCTCTGGGTAGCCTAGTCCCAGCTGGGCAAGGAAGGGTGAGGAGGACTCTTGTTGGGTGAGAAAAGCAGCAAACCTTCAGGCTGCACAGTGCAAATCCCTTCTGAGTGTCTTCCTGCTGCCCCTCTGGCACAGGCCATGGCTCACTGGGACAGCAGACCCTGGGGCAGGACCCAGGGCCTGAGGTGACACATGCTAAAGCCTCTCCTGTGTCATCACTCGCTCACATGGCATGGCCCAGCCTCTGTGAGCTGATGGGCTCCTGCTGGTAGGGAGGATTTTGCAGCAGGGAAGGAGAGAAGCTCAGCTGCTCATCCCCGTGATAAGCTGGTGGATGAGTCTCAGGGTGTGTGCTGGACACTATTTTTAAGCTTTCTGGAGGCAGATGTGGGGGTGTGTGAGCATAGGACTGCTGATGGGGAAAACCTTTCCCTGTTTCCAGCTGGAGGAAAACCCCCAGTGACTCATGATGCCCTCACTGTACCATGCCTTGCTGGGAGGCACTGTCCTTTCTTCCCCACAGACTGGGAAACATCATACCTTGTGCCCTGCCAACTCCACCACTTTTCAGCACCCAGCTGCAAAAGAAACTGGGACTCTGGCCAGGTCAGGGAATGGATTTTGTGTCTTGAGTATAAAAGTTAGCAAGAGAAGAGTTGTTTCAGTGAAACAGTGATGCTTGCACTAAGCATGGCCCCCTCCCTTGTCTTAGGTGAAGTCTATTCATCTGTACAGGTGAGTAGTGTGGTTTTTTTCCCTTCTTGTGGGGCCAAGGAGGGAAGCCCTGTCATCCCTGGAGAAAAATTACCATCTCCAAGTGCCAGAACTGGCTGAAAGCAGGAGAAGGCTGGAGAGAAGATTGGCTGGGCTTTAAGGGTGACTTTGGTTCACAAATGCAGCCATACAGTTCTGAGCACGTCCAGAGGAGAAGGGGCACCAGAGCCAGTGGGACAGATGCTCCTCACATTCCATGTTGCAGCTCATCTGGGTGAAACTGGATGTACCAGGCTCCATCTGTGCAGAATCACAATTGGGTGAGCTTGGGTGTCACAGAGCTGGTTCCAGAAGGGATATGTGGGAACTCTTCAGGAACAGGCTTCTCTCAAGACAAGCCATAGCCTATAAAATAAAATTAGTTTTGGGCCTCTGAGCATGGCTTGGCTGGGCAGGTTGGCTAATTGCACTGACCTTCCCTTGATAAAACCCATGGGGCTGGTTAAGATGACTACACATTTTTAATTACCTGCTTTTCCTCACTGAACAGCAGGTCTTTTCATTGCTTTCTGTGTTAGCCAGATAACATAGATGGAAATGTTTTTCCTATTTAATCTGACATTTTCAGTGTCTGCTGCACACCCCAGATGGTTCAGTGAAAATTATTTCTTCTGTGAGATGCTGAGAGAATAATGAAACATGATGTTTCTACAGCTCTGACACGCTTTTTGCCCAGCTGCTTGCATGAACAAAACTGTCTGGGATCTCAGTTTGATAGGAAATTGGAGAACTGGCAAGAAACTTATTTGCTCTGTGCTCTTGTAAACTACTTTCCAAATGTAGGAAATGCTTCTTGCAGATGTTTGTTCTAGGAAGGCAAGGAAGTCAGATGTTAGAGGAGAAGAGCACAGACATGGGTCTGCCATGGTTGGATTCACCAGGGAAGAGATGTGGCTGCTGGAAACCAAATTTTTCACCTGGTCACAAAGAGTGTCAGCTCACTATTAACTGCAGAGCTTCTCAGCTGATGATGGGGGGAAAGGCAGGAGGAAAAATGCCTGACAGGTTTTTCAGATGCTCCACTGAGCATCCTCCATCTATCAACGGAGCCAGTTTGATCGGGAAATAGTGAGAGTGAGCAGTGAGTGAGAAATTAACCATTGGCCCCAGACTGACATGTTTGGTCACATTCCAGATGCCTGCTGCAGAGAAGCCTAGACCAGACCTTGGTCTGAAATACTGACACAAGCTTGATATATTTAGTTTTACTTTTGAAAATTTCACTTTTATAGAGAATATTGAGGGAACCCCTACCATTAGGGAAGGTGCTGTGTGATGACATCTGAAACCAGCACTTAAGCTGCAGATGTGAGCGGATGTCCCTCTGGGCTGCTCTTCCCTGGGCTTAATCATCACTGTGTGCATTTTACTGGGGCATTTGTGTTATCTTGTGAAAGATGCTGTTTCACAAGCCCTCCTGAAACAGACATGTCTGAGCATCACACTTGTGCCTCCCAGCACTGGAAGGGAGAAAAAGGCACTGGAAGGATCAGGGTAAGTGACAGTATTGGATGAATTTCCAGCATGGAAAAGTGGTCCCTGGCTCCCCCAGATACCTGGGACTAGGTCAAGCCTTCATTTCCCAACGCTTGGAGCCTCATACATGTAACCTAAACTCTTTCCACAGGGGGTCAGCATCTCACAGGAGATGCACAGGAATGGAAGACAGGCCCGTTTCTTACCCTCAGCTAAAGGAAGGCAGCGCCAAGCATCTGCCACAGCCCTGTTCCTTATCCCAGCAGGTAATCGTCCATCTACTTCCAGGTGTCTGCTGGAGGAAGATCTGATCCAGCCTGCCTGGAGCCTGCTTTGATCACCTGGGCAGAAGGACACTGGAGGGGACTGATCAGTGTCCCGTGGTCAGTCAGGGCGACTGAGGTGGCTGCATCAATCATCCCCTCGGAGTCCTGGATGTCCCAAACAGATGCTCTCTTGAAGGATCAGCACCCATTTTTGCAGCTCTTTGCCTGGGTATTTCCATTGCCAACAGGCACCTCTCAGTTGTGTCCAGGTGTTCTGCAAACTAAAGGAAGTTACTCTAATTTTACCCCATCTTCTTATCCTGCTTCTGAAGAGAATTGTTTGTGTCAGTGCAACAAGCAAACCCAAACATATCTGCCCCTAGGTGGAGGAGTGTTTACAATGTTCTCTGAGATCATGATAAAAATTGGTTTTGTTGCTATGGGATTTCTATTCACTTTGTAATCGAAAACGTGTTTTTCTCAATAGCTCCGATGTGATGAAGAGTTGCAGAGCTTCTGTCAGTCGTGTCCCTGCAAGCAGAAATCCTGAGGCTGTGTTAGCAAGTGTGGGAATTGGGATATTGAAATACGAGCATCCTTGACCAGTGAACATCCACTACCCTTGTACCTGGCAGGTGCCTGGAGAAGCATTCTAACCCAGAGACTGACAAATTGTATTTGTGGTTGCTACAGATTTTGTACAGATACCAACATAAATGTGCGCAGGGAAGGGCTATGAACTTTCCTGAGCTCTGCTGAAAACCCTACACTGAAGATATCCCCTTACATTTAGCTCTTCAGGAAAACCAGGATCAGATAGGAAAATGTTAACTTCTGTTGGTGAAATAATCAGCTGTTTTTCAGTACGTTGCCATAAGAAATGAAGCAGAAACTGGATGTTATAATATGTTAATAACAGATTAATTTAGTGACTCTTCAGATCTCTGGTCTAACTGAAATGCAGCCTATTGTGCCTTTGTAGAATTTTGTATGGCCTTCCCAAAACCAGCTGCTGACAAATGGCTTGCTTGTAAATACTGGAGCTCCTGAACACAGGCACAGCCTGCAATGGGCAGGTGAACCACTGGCTCTGCAGACACTGAAACTGCCCTCTTTTGATCCCAGTGGCATTTAATCCTGGCAAACAAGCACCAAGTGGGAAACTGTCTTTATGCTGCCCCAAATATGTTTCAGGGCCACATGTAAAGCCAGCAAAAGTAGTATGTGCTCTTCTGAAGTCAGTGGTAAATGTCCTCAAAACCCTAGGAAATCACTGCCCAAAATGAAATGAGATCTGGAGGATTCAATTTGTGTAAATTCCTGGGACTGTCCCATGGATTATTAAAACAGAACAAGAGACTTATTCTAGTTGGCTCCTGGACCCCTCGTCTATTGACTCGCATAAATCTTGTTTACTTTGGAATTGAAATTAGCTCTCTTAACTGCATCAGCAAAAAGCAAGCATCTCATTTTCTACAAGCCTTTTTTTAAAGGTAGGCTGAGATTAAAGAGCTGGCAACTCAAGCAGATATAAAAGGCTGTGTTGTGGCAATGCAAATGATGTGATATATGGCATAATTGGGATCATTGTGCAGAAGAAATGAAAATCAGGATGGTTTTTCTTTGCTTGCTGCTTGCTTGCTCACTCCTGGGATGTTGTGCCGTCAATTAAGGGCTCATTTATTCCCTGTGAGGGTGGAAGTCCCCACTTTTAGGTAAGACTGGGAAAACTGCAAATGGTAAAGGTTGTGAAGGTGCAAATATTAATTGGGAGTGCTTGGCTGGGGATGGTACTGCCTGTGCCCAGGTCAGGCATGGCTAAATGTCTTGTTTTCTGCTACCAGCCAGAGTTTAATGAGGTGGGTGTGAGTGAAGACAAGGTGCTGAGTAAAGGATGGGGGCTCTTGGTAGCATGACCCAGTGCCAGCTGTGGTGTTGGGGGGAGCCAGGATGTCCCCTCCAAGCCTTCCTGTGAGCTGTTCAGAAAACTGTTTTCCTTTTTGGAGTCCCCAGAGAGCTCTGCACAAGATCCCCTCTCTTCAATACTTGCTTGGGGTGGTGGAAGGCTAAATCTCTTACTTCTCTGGAGGCAAAACAGATGCTAAAGAGCTGCTGAACAGCTGCTGAACAGCAGAAAGTTTATAGTGATGCTTGTCTTGCCACCAGCTGCATCTCAGTCCTCAGTTACTGGGTCTGGAAAGAAATCTTCAGTAAGAGCAGACAGACTCATGATTATTTTTTTTCTACTCTTCAATTGAAGGAGAAAATAACAGTGAGATTGAAGGAAAGCTTTTGGTTTCTGTGCTTAACACAGAATGGCTCAACCCTTGGTCAGAGCTAACTCTGGGCTCTGAGGCCATTGCCAGAGCAGAGGAAAAGTGGTTTTTTCACATTCAGGTGTGAGGCTTTTGTCCTTTTTATCTGGATTTGTTTACCAGCTACCATTTTTTGAGGATTTTGAGGCCTGAGAGAACACTTCACTAATTTTAGTTCATCTCAGGAGTAACTTGACTTTTATCATATGTCTTAATTTTAATGTGTTTGGGGTTGTTTTTATAGGTCAGTTTTGCTGGTATGCTCAATTTTTATTATTATGGAGTACCATAAAAGGTGGATAAGACCTTCAGACTGCACCAAAACCCAACAGTTTTGAAAATGAAAGATGTCTAAGGATGGTGTCTTGTTTCTCCTAAGCTGCTCCTTAGCTCCCAAGGCAGAAGCCATCTGTGTATCAAAATAACACATTATTTGGAGGGACACCTCAGGCTGTGAGGGATGAAAAAGGAGGTTCTGGGGATGTTTACATGGCTTTGGTGCTGGTTAGAGCAGGGGTGGCAGTGCCACTTTTTCTCCCTGATTGACTGCTACCACTTCTGCAAGGACGTGGAAACTGTTGCCTGAATGATGTTTATTTATAGTCCTTCATAAAACCAATTACCCAAATGTCACAAAATGATGTTATTATTAGTGCATTTCCTCCTGTATTAGCATGCCCTGAGTTCTTGCCCTGTCAGGGCAGTAGAAAGGGCAGTAGAAAGCTCGTGGCCTTTTACCAGCAATGGCACAAATCACATTTACTGGGCTGTGCTAGAGCTGAAGTAACATTTCTTCAAACTCCCAGCCCTGCAGGCCTGAACAAAGTGTTTTTGCAGGAGCTGAGAGTCTGCCAAGGAAAGATGAATTGCTGATCCTGGAGGGAAACGTGCTCCACACTGATCTGGCTGCTGCATAGTAACTGGGATGGCGGGGTGGCAGACGGAGCAGGAGAAAATGGATTGCATGCACAGAGGTGTTCATGGGCCAGGGCAAATCCTGGCTCTCCCCTTTTGTGCTGGGGAAGAATTGTGTCTTCTCCATGTTTCTGAAGCACCCCAGGCCTTGCAGACAGTAGAGGTGATTGGGCTGGGGCATTCATTCCCCTGAGAGGCTCAGCCTGGAGAACGGATGGCACAAGAGGACCTACGGGCAGATTCCCAGTAGTTCAAGGAGGTCTGCATTGATCTCTGACTCTTCCAGGAATGTGACAGTGGATGCTGTGGTTCTCCTGTTGCAGGCTTCAGGCTGTTGTGTGACTGCCACTGGCCCCTGAGTCCCTAGTGGGTGTCCTGCGTTTGGGACCTTCAGGATGAAATTCTGGACACCCCTGTCCAACTTTCACCCAGAAGGTAAGCACACAGGTCCATGAATCCCCATCTGCTGCAGGTGAGCCACTGCTGGGTTTTGGGAGGTCCCTTGTTGGTGCTGAGGTTTATACCTTGGCAAGGTTGGCCTGTGGGTGTTCTCAGCTTGGCAGAGAGCTTTGGGGCAACAGGGAGCCAAACTGCTTCCCAGAGGGGACAGCGTGTCCCAGAAACCAGGACTGGATCCTAAGAGACTTGTTTTCTGCCTCTGCTGCTGGCCTTTTGGGTGATCTTGGGCAAGTTCCTTCATCTTTCTGTGCCCCAGTTTCCCTAGCCTGTAAAACGGTGATAATAATTCAAAGTCAGGCTGGATGGGGCTCTGAGCAACCTTGTCTAGTTGGAAATGTCCCTGCTTATTGCAGGGGGTCAGACTAGATGGCCCTAAACCAACCCAAAACCCCATTCTGTGGTTCTGTAATAATGAGGTGCTCCTCCCTTACCCAAAATAATAATCCCAAACTCATTTGGGACCTGCTGGTAGAAATAAATATTCAATGCTGCAGTTACACAGGAGCTGAGCTCTTGTTTGTTAGGGCAGTTTTGTCAATATGTAACTTTTAATTTGCTCTGGCGACTGCAGAACAATCTGCCTCATTATAGTAACGCAAACAATTTTCAGGTTTTGCAGAGGAACATTTCCTCACTCTCTCAATCTGACCCTTATGAAACAGGGGTCATTTTACTACTTGGAGAAATTAATTGTGCTGTACCGTATCTGTGTCTTTCCACCTACATACTTCCATGAAATTTTAGGATTGTTTTTGTTAGGTAATGCTGCTGATGCCTTGGCAATTTCCAATGAATATCTGACTATAAATTGCTGAGATGCTTTCTCAATTCTCAGTGAGTTAAAAAATGATTTAAGATAGGCTTTATTCATTCCTCTTACTGGAAAATAATAATTTCATACAGGGCAGGACCCTTATTTTCCACAAACAGATGCAGGAATTTTTTTTTCTTTTTTTTTTTTTTTTTTTCGTGTCGCAGTTTTGTTTTATTTAAAAGTTTTACACTGAACGAATTACCAGCATCTGCTGTGCACATGAGAATGTGCAATTAATTATCTCTCCTGCGCTTTTGAAAACTTGCTCTAAGGAGGTTTGGATAGTGAGGAAGCAACAAGAGCCAGTGAGGATTCACCTTCCTCCTGATCTGGTTTGGATGCTAGTCGTGTTTTCAGAAGGTTCTTCTAGTCAAGAGATGCTGTTGGAGGAGCTGTAAGGACAATAGAGCAACGCCCAGATGTGTCTTAGAGGGGCAGACAAATAGAATCACAGGATGGGACAGGTGGAAGAGACCACAGAGGGTCATCTGGTCCAACCTCCCTGCTCGAGCAGGTTCATCCTCTAACACATTGCACAGGATTGCGTCCAGACGTTACTTAAACATTTTTTGAATATTTCAGTGAGGGAGACTCCACGACCTCTCTGGGCAACCTGTTCTTCCTCATGTTCAGGTGGAGCTTCCTGCATTCCAGTTCTTGCCTGTTGCTCAGCATCACCAAGCAGAGCCTGGCTCCATCCCCTTGGCACCCACAGAAGATGTATGCAAAATGCATCCATGCAAATGTTCCGGGGCAGAGCTGTGTGAAGGGGTGGCAGCAGGATGGATCTCTCAGGTGGTGCAAGACCTTGGCCAGGGATACAGATGTGCTTTCTGCTGCACAGCTGAGTGTCAGCCAGGAGCTGGCAGCTGGGGGCTCAGGGTTTAAGGTGGCAGCACAGTAAAGGGCCTGGCTATACTGGAGGTGAAAGCAGGAGCGAAAATCAGGGCAAGCCATGAGCTGTCATCTCCTGCCACACCCACTGCTGTTCTCGGGGCTGGCAATCCCCTTCCAGCAGAGCCAGTGTCACTCCATCCCCATTTTTTTGCAGCCCTGTGCAGATAGGTAGAGAGGGCAGGTTGCTGCTGTTTCCTGCCTGCATCCTTCTGGCTTCCTCCCCACCTATCATCTTCTGCCTTGCTTTTCAAAGAGTGCATTTTTCATTCCTTTTGTTGGCTACAAATGCTGGTAACTGAGGCCAGCTGGGAGTGACACCTCCCTGTCAGGCTGCAGAAGCGTCAGATATTTAATTGGCTGCTCCACCCCAGGATAAATAAACCCTCAGCGCCTCAGCCTTGAGTGTTTAACCGGAGGAGTTAAATGTTCAGGGAATTGGGTCACTTGATCTCTTTGCTTAGAAGTTTTTCTGCTTCTCCTGGATGAGCCAGACATGCTGACAGTTGGCAGAAATCTTACAGACGTTTGTGCAGAGGAAAGCTGGACTTGAAATGTTTTTTTCTGATTGATTCTGGAGACTATCAGATGAAGAAGTTGTTGAAAAATGGCAGTGTGGTTCAAGCTCTCTGACACTGGCTTTTCTTTCTGAGCACATCCTTCTCAGCACAACTGTGCTTCCAATTTATGGAGAGAAATAACTTTTCAGCCAGGACTGCTGGAAAACACAATCCAAGAGGAATTCACACCTTTCTACCTCTTGCTCTCCCCTCTCTGCTCCTTTTTGGCTCCATGTCACTCCTGAGCAGCTGCAGCAGGAGAGATGGGATCATGAATCACTGCCTTGGGGAAAATGTAGGTGTTCCTGCCATGTTGTTCAGGAAGGAAGTTGAGTAATGCCATATGCAGCTCTTAAGTGCAGATGTGTTTGAGGAGCAAACCCCCAACCAGCTGTAGGTTGGACCTGGCAGAAATCTTGGAGGCAGAAGTTTGACAGTGCTGTATTGATTTCACATTATTTAATTCTCATCTTAATAAAAACATTTGGCCTTTGGATGATGGTGTTTGTAACTCTGCTCAATGCAGAATGTGTCAGGGTATCAGCTGAGATGGGTTTGGAAGCATTGCTCCTCTCAGGCCTGGGGAAGTTTTTTTCCAAGAGCTTCAAGAGGAAGGCAGATGGTTTGCAATTGCTTTTTATTCTGAAGTGAGACACTGAAGTGAAAAACCTCTTCGTTGTATTAATTGCAAATAAATGATTAGCAATGATAAAAGTTTCCTGCCTAATTAGATTTCAAAATGAAAACTGTGTGGAGATGATCACAAGCCTAAGGTGCCACTTTTGTTACAAACAGGCATCCCATAATTCATAAACTTTTTTACTTTGTAAAGGGGAGGAAGAGGAAGCTTTTCTGTCCCTCCCACCTCCTTTAATTATTACCTGAACCAGCATTAACTCATACAAAATTGACCCATACTGATGAATGGGGAATGAGATTTTGTTCTGCCTCTGGCTATCATGGAACATTCATCCTTTTGAGGGACTTCTGCAAGCTTCATGCACTAATGCTCACATTTTATTGGCACAAGCCAGAACATTTTCTGCAGGGCACAGTCCTTCAGGGCACTGGCCCATGTTGCTCTGGGGAACCTGGTGTGTTGGGGTCACTGCTGAGGTAAAATAAGTGCTTTATGCTGTTTTTCAAGTGCTCATTATACCTTGGACCCCTTGGATTTCTCTTGATAAAATAGTTCATATAACTTTCAGGTTATTTAGCTCTTTCTATTATTCCTTTAAAATATGCAATAAAAGTCTCCTTTCAAAGAGAAGGATGGATGCACTTGCATAAAGAAAAGGTGAAATGAAACATCTGAATCACTCTGAGCTACCCAGTTCTACTGAACAAATTTCCTGCAATTTGTGATTCATGTCAGTACCTTCAAAACTGTGTTATTTCCATCAAATTTATGATGCGTCCTTTTTCCTTCCTGCTTCTAATGAATTACATTCTCACTGCAAATTGGATCATCCAGCCTCCCACTGGCAGGTCAGGGATGTTTGTGTGGGTGGGACCTTCCACAGCTAAAGGAAGGCATGGGTTGTTCTGCTCTTGCAGCTCTCCATGTAGCCCTGAGCTCTTTCTGGCTTTCCTCCCACAGCTGAGTGAGTGACTGCTCCACACTCTTGCACCTTCCATTGCCCCTCTTGCTGATGTCTCTTGCCTTGTGGAACCCTCTCCAGCCCTGTGGTTTCTGTCCCTGTGCAATGTTTCCAGCTGGGTGCTGCTTCAGCTTTTTGCCCCACTCTCTTTCAGAGCTGCCCCTGTGGTGCATCCTACCTGACAAGCAGAGAACAGCCTGACTTCTCTTGAGCTTGCCATAAGGAAGAGTCCAAAACCCAAGTCATAGATGAGCATTTTAATCTCCTTCCACTGGGGAAAATAGGGCAGTAACAGTAAAGCTCAGAAATGAGCTTTTCCTCCTGCAGAGCTAATCAGGAAAGGCCCAAGGCTGGAGAAGAAAGGGAAAAATAGGGGCAGATAAAAAATCTGGTCATCTCTCTGTTTTTCAGCACCAAACTCATTCTTTCAGGAGCCCCTTTGCTGTGCAGTCATCTTCTGCAAAGGTAAAAAAGGTTTTTTTCCATTTTATATTAGATATGGACCTTCGGTTTAAAAAACCCCCAAATCCTGGGTGTTTTATAGCCTGAGCTATGCAGGGTTTTGAGTCATAAACTCACCTCCCCCAGCTGGCTGTGCAACGTGCTCCTGGCATGTTCCTGCCTTCCTGCACACGGCATTACCCATCCTCACACTGCCTAAAGTGCGTGTGGCACCAAAACTGTACACAATGTGCTACTTCTTGTCTGTGGAGGTGGAAATCTTAGCAGCTCCACCTGCCAAGGGTTGGGGTGTGGTTTTGATATTCCCCATGGATGGGGATGCCCGAAAGATAGGCTGGAAATAAATCCCCATAGACTGATGTCTATAGGGCAGGTATTTGTTTATTGCAGCACTGGTGGTGAGGGGGATTTTTCTTCCTAACTCACCAGCCTTTGTCAGTTGCTGTGGTTTATTTATACAGTAAATTTTGCTTAATGTTGCTGTGTCATTACAGCATCATCACATAACTAATTTACATAGCATGATCTCATGGTAATTAGATAATTCTTTGCACTGCGCATGCACTTCCCCAGTTTGGGGGTCCTTGGGGGTCTTTGATGAAGGCTTCTAAAGTCTTCTCCACACTTGAACTTTGCAACTTTGTCTTCAAGGCATGCACAGTTGTGATGCTCTTCAGTCTATCTGGTCTTAACCGGCCTAAATTCTTGGTTTTGTGCATAATTGGCTTGGCTTGCCAATTTCTCATTAGTACTACACTTACTTATCTCTAAAATACACCTGGTAAGTTTTTATCTCTTTTCTTTTTCTCTATTCTGCATATAAGCAACTAGTTAACTATATACTAGCCATTACATTGTATTAGAAGTTATTCATATTAGATTATATGGATATCAAAAGTTATGGTTCAGGTTATAAGCATCGGGTTATAGGTATAGAAGTTATGATTCAGGTTATAAGCATCGGGTTATAGGTATAGGAGTTATGATTCAGGCTACATAAGTGAAAGCTATGATTTTAGCGATATAAGTACAGAAGGTTATGCTTCAGGTTATATTAAAATTCTTCAAGTTATATTGATAAAAGTAATGATTTGGGTTATATTGATATTAAGGTTGCATAGATATCTTATATCTTAAGCTATGTAAGCACTTTGTTGTTGTGACCTGAGTTACACAGATATCAATGGGGATCAGCATCCCCGATCTGTGCCATTGTGGTTATTGCCCAATCCCTGATGCCCTCCAGGGAGCTGTGGGTGCCTCCAACCCTGGACTGCAGGGGCTGGATTCAAGCATGCCAGAGTGCTCCTGAGCAGCTCAGCCACCCCTGCTTTCTTCCTGCCCATGTTCAAAAGCTGGATTTCATTTGAACACACCAGGAATTGGTTTCGGCTCATTTCCTGCAAAAGCCAGCAGCGTGCTGGTTCAGCTGGGCTGAACACTCAGGGAAAGCCAACTGAAGCACGGCTGTTCCACAGAAAGCCAGTGGTGAGTGATCTGTTTAATTTCAGGAGTCACAGTGTGTGCTGGCCAGGCAAGTGGCACGGATCAGGGAGCAGGAGCCAGGCTCTGAGCTGCACATGAGGAGGGTGTTTACAGCAGACTGCTGAAGGAGCTGGCTACAGAAGGATGCATTGCTGAAGGTGTTTGATGATAATTTGGGATGGTGACGCCTTCCCAGTGCCATTTCCCTCTTGCAAGGGATAAATCCTCTTGAGAGAGAGGATTTTTATCAAGGGAAGGGTTTTCAGCAAGTAACTTCATTACAGAATTATAGAACAGCTTGGATTGGAAGGTACCTTTAAAGACCACCTATCCCAACACCCCTGCAATGAGCAGGGACATCTTCACTGAGACCAGCTTGCTCAGAGTGATGCCTTAGGTTTTAACTTTTATATTTTTCAAATTCTGTACTGCTTAGAGTGTAACTCTGAAGTTCCTTGTAGCCTGTAATTTCTGCTCTCTCGTGCAAGATAGACTGTCCCTGTCCCTGTCCAGCTTGACCATGAATGTTTCCAGAGAGAGGGCACCTACAACCTCTACCTGTTCCAGTGTTTCACCATTCTCATCATGAGAAATTCTTCCTAATCTAAGTTGACCCTGCTTCAGTTTAAAGCCATTATGTTCCCTGTGACATTACCAGCTTCAGGAGGCTTGTGCTGTGCCCTACCTGCCTGTGAGGGTGATAAGCACCAGGAGCATGGCTTTGGGGCTCTGTTTTGCCACCGTGGGTGGTGTCAGCTCTTCTATGCTGAGGTGCAGAGGTGCACAGTGTGGGGAAGTTCTCCAGCTCCTCTTCTCTCTGGTTTTGTTCCAGTAGAATGAGCATTATTTCCCTTCTTTTCTGGTTTCTTGGCTTCATGCAAGTCAAGCCCTTTTTCTGAGCAGTGCTGTACAGCTTACCTGGGCTGCAGGGTGTAACACCCTGGACAGTGCAGAAGATGATGACAGCTTAGCAGAAGCTGTCTCAATTTTATGAGAAGAGTTCATTCAACTCATCAATCACAACCATAATTACCAACAGTACAAATCTGTTTGACAGCAGCTTGTTCACCAGCTCACCAGTTTTGTGTCCCTGGTGCAGCCTCTTTACTTCTTAAATAAGCAATGAGAGGGGAGCTGTATTCTCATCTGTGTCCTGATGTGGTTCCAGCTGCAGCAACAATAAGCAAATATTTCTTCTTTTTTCTGCACAGAGCTGTTGGTCCAGCTCTTGACCTGTATTGATCACCCTCTAGGAACCCAAGCAGGGGCAGAGAGAGGAGCACAGACACAAAAAAACCAAAGGAAAAACCAGGAGAGCGGTGAGTTTAACATGCTGCACAAGATCAGAGGATTATTCATATTGGTGGAAACCTCTGGAGGTGTGTACTCCAGAATGGGCCAATTGTGAATTCAAACCAGGGCACTTTGGACTTTTTCCTGAGGGGACTTGAAGTTCTCCATGAACAGAAATTTTATCATCTCTCTGGACAAGCCATTCCAGTGCTTGACTGTCCTTAAAATATTTTTCCTTAAATCCATCAAGGTTCTATAATTTCAGCTCATTTCTGTTGCTTCCATGGACCAGGATGAAGTGAGGCTCTGCCTCCTCAGCAGCCTCCTGGTGGGCACTGGGGGTGTGCTGTTTGTCTCTGGGCCAGGGTCACTATTTTGCCACTGAATTTTGGTGTACTCCTGGTGACATCACCTCCCTGTGTTGACATTTCTCATCTCTAATGATGCCACATTGATGACACGTCATACAATATTCAGAATTCCATGCACAGTTTTCCTGAGAGGTTTGCAGAGTAGGAAATGTCTCTCGTAGCTTCACAACAACCTCCAGCCGCTCCAGACTCTGGAGTGACATCCACAGTAGCTAATTGTGTCTAGAAATTTTTAGCTTTCCTTCATTTGAAGTAAATCCCCAGCAAAAGAGAGAATTTCAAGATTGTTACATGCATTTCCACATGTAGTTCTTTTACAACACACATACTGTAAAATATATGTATTGTAAAATATTACCCTACTTAATAGATCATTGCAAGTTGAACAATTTATGTGGCCACTGGGGCCCACTTTCTTCCAGAGGTGTAAAATCTCCTTTTGATTTAAACAGCAGGAAGGTGGTGACCACCTAACTGGAGGTCCAGGGAGCTGACAATAATTCCTGCCTGTCTCAAGAAGACTTTCTTGCATGCCAGCTGTGTTGCCCCAAAGCTGGTCCAAAATTTCCTGCTTGCCTTGCCCACAGAAAGTGTTGTTTGGGTTTTCTTTTCCTATTGGAAACTGTCATAATGAAAATTGTCCAAGAATGGAGAATGTTGGGGAAATTAAAACCTTGATTTGATTTTTGTAGGAGTATATGGAAATACAATTATTTGGGGAAACTGCCAAAGAGTCACATGGGAGCTGTCCTTCAGAGAATACATCTAATTTCCCTCATGAATCAGACTCCCTTGTTGTATCATTTCTAATGGGAAACCATTGGCAAAAATATTTATTTTGAAGTCCTAATTAGTGTAGTTCTCCCCTCACCAACTAACAACAAATCCCTTCAACAGATCAGAGTAAACAAATAACATTTCTTCAGAAAAGTGGGTCTTGACAAAAGTCCTAAACCATTTAATGAGAAATTCAAGTCTTGACAGTCTAGATGAAAAAATAGATTAAAAAACCCAGTGTGCTAAGTTATATTCTGAAAGTTTTGTGTCAATCTGCTGAAACTTCAGGAGTAAAGACTCTCAAGAGGGGCAGTTTTAAAGGGAAAAAAAAATCAGTTTCTTTGTGAGTATTGAGAAATACTCTGCAATCTGCTCAAATGATTAGGTTTCAGAACTATCAAATATTTGTATCAAATCAATTATGAACGATGTAGAGATCCTAGCTTATTTCCCATGTCATTTCACTTCATTTGAACCAAGAAATAAGCTTATGAAAAGGATGATCAGCGCACCACTGGGGAAGAGGACAAGAAACAAAACCTCATTCACTGCATTAAGCCTTTGGAACAAATTGCTCAAACAGTCTAGATGTTTTTATAAAAAGAGGAGTATATTTCACTCTGGGGGTAACTGAAGCACCTAATACAGTTGTATGAGGAAGAAGTGCACTCAAACGTGGAAATGCTAAGGACAGGAAAAAGTTGGAGGGAGAGGATGATTTGCTTCTCTGTTGTATCCCATTGAAATCTTTCAGGTAAGTTAAAAAAATCTTTCCTAGGCAGCAACATAACTTAACATTCACTGGAAAACCAGTAGGTCCAGGTGCTGAAAGGAAAATTATCCCTTCTCGTGTTCATACTCCCACCTGTCAAGGACATACCTGTCAGGACTCCTCCTGGCAAACTCTTCAGTGCCCACACTTGCAGAGGAAGACAAAGAAAGACCCTCTGGCAATTTAAGCACAGCTTTTCATGCCTCTCCTTTTCCACCTTCCTGTGCCTTTCATGACCAGGTAGATCAGTGCCATGCAGGTGGCCATTGATATTGGCCCTGGCTACCAGCAGCAGGGGAATCAGAGAGCAGGGCTGGCAGGAATTCACAAGATCACTTGCTGCTACCTTTCCTCTGGGCAGCACCAGCAAAATTTGCACAGGTAACTTCTTTATCCCAACAGATTTCTTCCCTGGCAGTATTCCAGCACAGGAATTTTTTTGTCTCTTTGGTCGGGCTGGACTGAACCAAATCTCCAGAGAATGAATCACCCCTCAGACTCATGGCTGTAGGGAGGGAGAGATTACCCCTGACAATGAAAAGGCCATAAGCCAAGGGATCTGTCCAGGCTCTTGAGGACAGGGTGAGGAGAGAAACTATTGCTTCCAGAGACCCTGGAAATCATAAGGGACACTTGGGGGAATGACTTACCATTGGAGGTACTACGCAGGATTTCTTGAGGAAGGTGGAAGTGCTGGAGAATAGGACAGAGAGGAGGGGAGAAAGGTGAGGGATGGGGAGGGTGTGATTACAGTGTTCCCTCTTCTCGCAGTGCTTTGTGGAAATACCAGACTGGTTTCCATTCGATGCTGTGCCCTGATGGATAAGGAGCCCTTCAGCTTAATCCTGGAAGGTGGCACAGGAGAAAAACAATTATCTCCTTCAGCAGCCCAGATCTCTGGAGGTGGGAACTGCCGACAGGGACAGCTCACCCTGACCTGGGACTGCCACTGCAGCTCCTGGCTGTTCTGCTTCCTGTGCCCTGGGCACATGGAAACGGAGAGTAAATGAGTGTTGCTGTTGAACTGAAGGGCTCCCTGATTCAATGAGGAGACATAGCTCAGGTAATGGGGAAGAGATTTATGCCTTGCCAAAGCAGGCAGGAAGCAAATAATTCTGCTAGGCACAGAGCGCTCCTTCCATCTCCTAGCACTGCTGCAAGGCACCCTGGAAGAAATTCAGGTGCTTCAGAATGAAGCAAAGCTCCTCTCTAGTGCCAGGGTTACTTTAGCAGCAGGTAGAATTGCTTCCTTGGCAGCATTTATGTTCTCAGGTAATTTCCCTACACATCCCCGAGGCCACACTAATGTTCCCTTTTATGCTCAGCTAAGCAGCTGATTGATCCTTGCTGGAGCTCTCCCTATATGGACAGCTACAGGGGTCAGAGCAGCACCCAGTAACACAGAAAAATCAGCTCTATGAGACAAGCAGCTCCCTACAGCCAGGAAATTTCCCAGCTACTCTGCCTGAAACCCCATCACTCTGACAGCAAAAGGATAGTGCCTTGTTCCCTCTAAATTAGGAGCCCTGAAAGAGGAGAAGATTTGGACTCTCTCCTTAAGTGCCCTTCTCTTTCCCTCTGTGCTCTGGACAGTTAGAGCAAAGTGTGTCCATCATCCCCTGCTTCCCAGTGGTTGATGATGGGATGGCACTCATTTCAACACTGCTGCATGTTCATAAGTCAGAAAGCATCTCCTGACCAATTGCAGCATTTGTGGCCATTCCTAGCATTTATGTGCACATCGCCGTGTTTATGGAGCAATGCACAGTTGTGAAAGCAGATGGTTTGTTAAAAAAAATGGGAATGCTTCATTCAGGCAGTCAGGGAGAAGTGACTCAACAGCACGACTGAACAGCCTTTGGGAATGCACAGTTTTTAAAAATATTTTCTTCATGGGACACAGCAGAGCTGCCCTGTCTGGGCACCATCTTCAGTGGGATTTTTCAGAAGTGCCTCGGGTTTGCCAGAAGGACATTTCTTATCCTTAATGACCCGTACTGCTAAATTATTTAGGTGTCTTTGACAGTCTCCCCACTAATCCTAATGAAGGCCAAGTAAGGCTCTTTAATAAGCACAATGCTGCAATCTGCACCATTTGGGTCCTTGGTAGAAGCTGTGCTGCTCAGATGATGGGAGCTGATTAAATCTGTACAGCTCAACTATGCAGAGATAACTCCTGAATGTTCCCATTTTTCCTTCTGTCAAAAAAAAAAAAAAAAAAAAAGACCTATTTGGGAAATATCCATCAAGGAAGGACAAAAATTGGATGCCTGACTGCAAAAAGGTGATTTTTACAGCAAATCCCACTGGTTTAGTAGTATTTTGTACCAACATGAGTTAGGGGCAATGTTTATCAGCAGGGGCTGCAGCTTTAGTATTTCAGATTGCATCCCTTAATGCCCTTTAATTACTGTCCCTTAAGGTCCAGCACACACCTGTATTATTCACCCACAGTGTTTGCACCTCGTGGAAGATTAGACTGGGAGGTAGGGAATACAAATTTTGGGTTCAAGCACAAGGGGAAATTACATGTGCTCTGAAGAGTGGAGCACTTCTGCCCCTCAGTTCTCAGCAGAGAACATTCTAGGAAAAAAAAAAAAGCAGGACGTACTCCATCAAGCTCTCCTGCGAAATACTGACTCTGCAACCTAGATGTTGTTGTGCCTGCTAAAACTGCTCACTGGTGTTGACTGTGTTATCACCTACCTCTTCTACTGCTCCTGAAGGAATAGCTGAGTTCCTTAGCTGGCAAAATCAATAACAAGAATCATCACGGGAATCTGTGCAATTCTCTCCTAAACGATCCCACAGTTCCTGAAAGAGGTCAAGCACAGATCAGCAGGCTGCACGTACAGGAGGAAGGGAGCAGGAACCAGGTTATTTTCTGTCAGCACTTCCAGAATGCAGCATCTCACAGTGCATTCCATCTGTGGCTAAATAGGAAACCTTCCAGACAGCAGATTTTGCCATCAGAATTTGCCATGTTTCTTGAAAGCATATTCTTTTATGAGAATATGGTGGGTTTGATTGTATTTTTAATGGGGAAAAAAATTGCTGTGAATCATTTTTGATGTGCCATTTTTTTTTAAACAATGCAGTATGTGCATGCTGCACTTTCTGGCCTTAAATGTCCTTTGTTTTGGTCTGGGAAGGAAAAACTTCATTTTCATGGTGGTGTGTTTTAATCCTGCTCAATCTGCCACATGTTATGGTGCAGTTTCATTTTAACATCTGTGGAGAACTCAACAATTAGCTTAAATGAGAAATTCATTCAAAACTTTCTGAAAGCTATATTCAGACTTTCAGTCCAAAAAAATTGAATGAAAAAAGGATTTCTACAGATTTGGGCTTTCTTCCCAGCAGGGTGCTCCCATCTTCCAATTGGCAGCTTTCTTTGGGGCAGGTTGAGGATGGTTGTGCTCTGCAAGCATTGTGGCCTACTCATTCTTATATTTGTTGGAGGCTGGAAGTGCTGATGGTGTTCTTGACAGACCCAGGCACCACACAGTGGTCACAATTTTCTCAAAAATCACCTTTTTTTTCTCCTCTCGCTGCTTGGTGTGACAGCCAACATGTGCACGTTTGGGTTAAAAAAGTGCTCAGGCAATTTGGAAGAAGAAAAGTTAATTGTGGGCTATTGAACATAGAGGTGCTCTTCTTCAAGAGCCAAATTCCCTGGAGCTGTCAGGGGGTGGCTTGGGAACAGGGAGTGTGGCTTGCAGGGGGGTTTCTGTCCAGGGGGGTGACTGGGGACCTTCCAGGGTCTCTCAAGCCCCAGGGAAGTACCCTCTTAGGAGGGGAACTTCTAAAACTGGGGTAGGAGGAGACAAAATGGTGGGAGAAAAGTGGAATCTGAAGAGGAGACAGCTGGCTAAATTTTCATGTTGCCACTTGAAATTCCAGTCGCTTTGCTGCTGATTCTTCCGTCCATCATCAAAGCTGAATGAGACCAGAGAACCATGAAGAGCAAATTTATTTTATTGATCTTTCTCTTTTTTTCCGTTTTTCATTTTTTTTTAATCCCATATATAGGCATGGCCTGCAATAAGAAGCTGTCAGGCACCTGCCTTGACTCCCGGTGGTAGATGAGAGCAACTTTCTCCGATTATATGGATGCTGTTTGGATTGCTCTGTGCTAAGATGGCCCAGGAGGAGAAGGCCTGTATCCATTTGGAGACCTGAACCTCAACCAGCTGTGTGTGATCTTAATGAAACTCTTCCCAGGTTTGCTAACTCTGTCTTCCAAGGCCAGAACTCAGCTCTAGCGTTTTAGTGAGTAGATTTTTAGGTTGGTTTCCTATGGAATGAGAGTTAGCTCGTGGTGATGTGTTTGTGGAGTGGCACAAGCGGAGCTGCATGTCTCAGACCTGTAACTCTGATCCTCACTTCAGCAGAATTTGACAGAACCAGCAGGGACCTCCAAGGTGTCAGGATAAAGGAGGGCAAAAAAAATTCTTTACTGTGAGAGTGGTGAGCCACTGGCACAGGTTGCCCAGAGAAGTTATGGATGCCCCATTCCTGGAAGTGTTCAAGGCCAGGGTGTGTTGGAACCCAAGGCACACCTCTGGCTGCCCTGGGAGGTCAGGAGCCTTGGCACGGGGGTCCTGGACCCTGGCAAAAAGCCCAGAATGACACCGTCTTTGATTTTAGTCCGTGGGAAAGGTTGCCGATGCAGCGCGAAGTAATGCAAAACAAGAGAAGTTAAAAATGAGTAGTAGTTTAGTATTTTACAAGGTAAAAAGATTTTAGGATTTTTAATATGAGGATGAAGGGTCTAAGATGGAGGATTTTGGGCGTTGCCCTGTTCTTCTTCTTCTTCTTCTTCTTCTTCTTCTTCTTCTTCTTCTTCTTCTTCTTCTTCTTCTTCTTCTTCTTCTTCTTCTTCTCCTCCATCTTCTCTCTTAGTGTTGGCAAAAAATGATTGGTAGAATGAAAAAGAGGTAGAAATTACGTGTCTAGAATAGATGCAAATTAATTGGTATAGAACAGTAAATAATAAATACGTTGTGAAGAATGGTTGGATCATGGAAAGGGCACAAAAAGGACGGGACAGCCCAGGACTGGGCAGTTCCCGCTCGGACTCGGCTACATCAGATGTGCGGCCGGAGCTGAGAGCTAGGCAGAGATAAGAAGAAATAAACAACCTGAAACAACGTCTGCAGGCTTTTCTCATCTGTTCGGGCTCGGGGTAAGGCGTCCCAGAGGTGAAGATAAGAACCAGCATTTGTGTGGAGTACCTAACTTCTGCAAGGGTGGATGGAGCTGTAAGCAACCTGATCTAGTGCAAGGTGTCCCTGTCCATGGTGATGATCCTCGAGGTCCCTTCCAGTCCAGGCCATTCTGTGATCCACCAGTGATAAAAAATTACTCATCTCTCAGATGCAGAGAGAGATTCTCTAGGTGTTTACAATCTGGGGAGATTTTGAGACAGAGATGGATTGCCTTCCTGGTCCTTTGTGCTCAGCTGCAGCCTGCTCCAGGTGTGGTGTCCTGCCCTCCCTTGGAGCAGAGTGTTGGAGAGGATGAGCAGGGAAGAGCCGAGCAGTAGCATTACTGAGTGGTAGCACATAAATGGTGCACGAGGAGGTCATTTGGTGGCTTGATTACCTTGTGTAATTACCTCCAGGAGGGACAATGTCAGCTGCTAAGAGGCTATTAAATTCAACTGAGAAAGACATGCTAGTGGATTTTTTTTTTGGTCTTTTCCCATCTGTTAAAGTTTATTTCATACCTTCACTGGTTTTAAAACATCTATCAGTAGTCTGTTCAAATACTGGACTTGGCCCTGCAGCGCAGCACTCCGCAGGCACCAGCTGGAAAGTAAAATGTTATTGATGGACAGGGAAGGGAATTGCAGCATGAAGTCTGTTTCCATTGCCCCCTAGGTGCAGGAGCACATCTCTGTGCAGGGAGGGAATCAGTCCTGGGGAGAACCCTGTGGATGTGTTCATGGGCTGATGTCTGCTCTGCTCCCAACAGTTTAAGGTGGACTCAGGACCCAGGAACAACAGAAGTGAACTAGAAGACTAAACATACCTAAAACTCTGATCAAAAAGGTATCAGATTATGTGTTCTGTGTTCTCTGGGTGATTATTTTCACTAGGTGATTATTACTCAAACTGCTAGTAGAGCAATGTTTGGAAAGCAAATCTATTGGTCTATTGATGCCACTACACTCCTGGATGAAATTAAAACTCAGTGACAAGTCCTTAATTATTTTGCCCCAAAAAGGTTCCATCATGTCCCCATTTCTCCCAGTGTCTGTTTTCCAAATTTAGCAACATCACTTGAATTATTGAAATCCGAATTATTTCATGTCTCCCACTTCTCTGACAGGAGCATGATGGCTATTGACAATGAGCCATCAATCTTGTTCTAAAAAGAGCTGTCAGTATCAGTCAGGAGAAAGAATGATTCAAGGACTTCCAGCAAAAGATGAAAAAAAACCACTAAAGAAAGGCCAAGTGAAATCTTTTCCTAATGAAACCTTGAGTTGTAACCAGAAGCTGTGTGCTTTCAGAATTCCTCACCCAGGCATTGTTCTGGTTGTCTCCAGATAAAAGAAGTTGCTACACCTTGGATTCATGATGTAATTTAATTGGTGCCCAGATGGATTTGTGAACAGTGTTTTAGAGCCTGCATTTGAATAAGCATTTTCATCTCACCTGCAAGTGCTTCAGACAAAGTGCAAATGCAATGAATAATAATGATATTGGCTTCTGATCACCCCATGCCATGGAAACTCGTGAATTAAGTGTTCAGTAGAGGTCAGAACAGATGAAGAGAGCTAAACTCTGCCAGGGGTTCCTCTGGGGTGTAGTGATTTTTAGGCGTTTAAAAGCTATTAAAATAATTTCCCCATTTTATTTTTAGCACTGATTTTTATCAAGAAAAGTAGCCAGCATGGGGAGAAGAGACAGGATATGGCTGCCAGAAAAACAAAAAAAAAAGATTGGGAGACCTAGGGCTGTAAATTGGTTTTCTGGGGGAAGAAGTGCTGCCCACCAGAGCTCCTGCCTGGGCTTCAGCAGCCCCTCAGGGGTTTTGCTGCACCCTTTGGCCCACAGGGTGTACCAGGCTCATTTTTTCCCTTCCCAAATCTGGCTGGGTATATCTTGGTACCTGCTGTGCAGAGGCAAACACCTGCCTTTGCTTGCAAGTGAGACATCCCTGAAGAAAAAGGAAAAACTAAGTATGGGAAGCTTTGATTTAAGAGGCAGGACAGATTCGAGGTTTGAAAGTTTTGAGCAGGGTGGAGGTGGGGGAGCAGCTCTGGTTCCTATCCTGTCCCACAGAGCATGGGAACCATGGTCAGAGAGCAAAAACAGGAGATACCAGATAGCAAATTAAGGAATCCTGGTTTGCTTTTTTTCCTCCTTAAAAATCACAGCCAATTCTGTGCTATAGGATCTGATTGAAATCACATATTTTTCTAGCTCCTACTGTGTTTTCGACATATTTAAGAGTCAATGCTAGACAGATGAGGAGCCTGGGTATTGGGAAGCCCAAGTCTGGACTCAGGTCTGGAAGAAACTTTATCTGAAGACAGATTGTCAAACAGCTGCTTCCTAGATTTACTGCTGTTGGCTTTCTTCTCCTGCAAAGCCCTGATGGCAGCCACTGTTTGAAGTTTGCTTGCTAAAACACACACACACAAATATGCATATATGAAAGCACCACGTCTCCTTGCCCTTGGCTCATGTTTTGTACCTTCATCGCAGGACTGTTCCCAAAAGCATCATTTAATTACCCTTCCTCCTTCCCAGGTGGCTGCCTTTGGACAAGGCTCACTGAAACAGAGCCAGGGTGAATTGAAGTCAATCTGCACACAGGGGAAAAGTCCCACTTCACTAATCCATGTGGCACAACTCCAGCAGAGACATTCATCTCAGTTTCTTGTCTCTCTGGGGAAAGAATGAGTGACAGATTCTGGAAAGAGCCTGGACCACTGAATTTTTAAAATCTACTTGCTTTTACCGTAGCACTGTCAAGCTTTTGCATTCAAGAGCAGGAGACAATTCCCCAAACTTGTAAGATGGGCACAAAGCTCGTTGTCTTGTAGAAGGTGATAAACGGGTGTTCCTCTTATTTTTTGCCCTCTGGGTTCTGAGGCTGAAAATGCAGGATTACCAGCTCTGCCCCCAGCACTGATCAGCTGGCAGGAACAGCAAAGGGATCATTGCTGCAGAATGAATTGATGCTTAGGAAGGATTTTGGGCATATGCAGATGTGATGTATGCTTACTGTGGTCTCTGAGTACTATGAGTTAGAGAGCAAACCCTCTCTAACATTGAGATCCTTCCACAAGAACCCTGGTGGAGCTCTCAGCACGCCCCATTCCAATGTCCAGTCCAGTGTGGGATGAGGGAAGGAAGGCTTTTCCAAAGGCTGTAACACGTTCCTTCTCTCACCTGTCTGTGGCTGAAGATCTGTCATGAAAGGACAGAAGAGGACAAAGGTCTGAGCCACTGAATTGAAGAGGGACAGCAGAGACTCAAATGGGCAATAGAGAAATGGGGCTTGGCAGAATCTTGCTCTGGCTCAGAAAGCTCTGGCTGTGACTGGGTTTGGACACCAGGTGCACTGGGTTGATATTGTTGTAGGTGTAACCAGGACGTGTTTGTGCGTTGTAAAAATCTCATTAGGACATCCAAGGAAGGTGTATGTACAGATGTGACCCTTAACATTTTTAACAGTAATTCTAAACCCCTGGTGATTCTAAGTGAGCTGAAGCATGTTGGGAACTTGCATTGTGCACACAAGGTGGTGATGGTCAGTGGTCAGTCTTGCTCTGACCAGTCAGATCATCAGAGATCCAAAGCACCACAGTGGCTACTGTGTTAGCTGGAAGTGTCTCAGTCCTGCCTGTAGCATGTTCATCTACCACGTGGGAGCCATCAGTGGGACTTGTGCTAGCCACACTCTGGCCAATGAGTGGCAGGTCACCCGGCACAAAATATTGCTGCATTTAGCAAGTGCCAGCTGTGGGACCTCTCAGGAGATAAATTTTCCAGGCTGCAGCTTATGTTTGTTAATCAAACACTATTTTCTGTGAGATAGCCTGTATTTTGACTACAGAGAGCAGGGCTGAAATTAAATACTGCTCATTTGTTTTTCAGTGCTGAGACCTTCCTCTTCCCTCCCTGCCTTTTCTTGCCCATTTACCTGTGATTTTACACCTGATATTCCCAGCTGTCACCCTGTTTGCCCCTGGCAGGATTGATCCA
Source organism: Monarcha castaneiventris obscurior (assembly GCA_026261815.1). Lineage (NCBI taxonomy): Eukaryota > Metazoa > Chordata > Aves > Passeriformes > Monarchidae > Monarcha > Monarcha castaneiventris. The sequence continues at coordinate 4,702,296 of JAMPIT010000897.1, forward strand.
GCCTGCAGTAAGGTTTCACTTCTCTGCTGAACAGGCCTGAGTCCAACCTCTCTGTTTTCATTGGGGTGTTGGATGCTGAGGGTCAGGGCCCCTTTGATCCTAATGATAGAGAGGGACAGGGCTGTAAATCTGTCACTGCCTGGAGGTGTGTACACTGTGCTGGCATGAGCCTTGATCTGACACACCAGGAGCAGGGAAAATGAGGGATGCCCAACTTGACCTCCCATCCTTTGCATCCCAAGGCCTTGAGCTGATGGGTTCAAAAGCTGGAGGGAGATGGTGGAGCTGTAGACAGCCACACCAACAGGCTGAGTGACCACATGAAGGCAGAATTCTCCAACCCTCCCTTCCTTTTACGAAATCACCAGAGCATGCAGCTGCTGAGCAGAAGAATTTTGATTTTTACTTTATTCCTCTGCGGTGTTCCAAGCGTGATGACCCATGCAGACAGATGGATAGACACGAGGATGGCCCCAGCAATTCTGGCATGCTGACACCTGCCAGATGGAAATGTGGTCCAGCACAACAAAAATCACATTTTTTCACATCCAATCTGAAGGCAGCTCTCTCTGTTGCAAAAGCACAGTCCTCATCTGGGACTGTGACTCCCCTGTCTGAGGGGAGTCAGTTGCAGTCAATTTGGCAATGGAAAAGCAGAGTTTCCAGGGACTGTGTGGTGTTTTCCCAACTGTTGCTGTTGGATTTTAACTTCAAGGCCATGCGCAGTCCCCTGGCAGTGCCAAGGCAATGCAGACTGGTTCTGCACGGAGGATTGCATGTCTGCTGAAGCCATCAGAGCGTGCAGCAAGAGGATGAGGCATGTGTGTGCCACAGGAGGAGACAGAAAGAGACGGCGCAAAGCTTGCCAAAGTCACCCCTCACCAATTTTTGGCAAGACTGGATGAAGCAGGGTGAGTGTGCAGAGTTTGTCCTCTGGCTGTGATGCCATGATGATTTTTTGCCTTTTCTTTTATACCCCTTTTATACCTTTTTATAACTTCTGTATTCTTAGTGCTTTTTGCCTACATTCTTAGAATTGTTTGTTAAGCTGAGAGACTAAAACATTTTAGAGGTTTTGTAGCTAGGGAGCAATATGCCCCAGACACCAAGGTCCTCTCCAGAACACATTTTGTAAACTAAGATAGAACCATCCAGGGGAAGGTTCCTTGGGGAGGGGGGCTCACTCAAGCCTCTCATTGGGGAATCTTTGATAGATATGCTAATTAGTAAGACCTAGAATGTTATACCAGATCTTTTGGGGTGTGCAATGTGCTGTGCATTGGGGTGCATTTGACCTGGACGTAGTGCACCTGAGGGTCCTTAAAATAAATACAAAGGTAAAATCCCTTTTTCCCTTCTAACCATGTTTGATTCTTGATTTTAAGGCCAGGAAAAGGCATCAGCTGCAATGGGTATGAAATTAGGAACTGATTTAATGGTTTGATGCAACATTTTGCCTCGTGCTTTCTGAAGTGTAATGCCTATTGTGGGTTGTGGCAAGAGCTTGGAGAGCGACAAGGTGCAGACAGCTTGTGATAGACCAGTCTGACAGGATTGAATAATCCTTTATATTAGCTAAGATTTCTGAGTTTCAGCAGTCGAGTTTCATGGCCCTGTGAGTGTCCCACTGTTCTCCCTGACTGCACCATCCCTGCAGTAAGGTTGTCTTCTCTTGGTATCCAGGGAATAGGTGATCTCAGAGAGGTCTTTGGGGATGCAGGAAAAGTGGTGCAAGGAACAAGTTATGTCAAGATAGGCACAAGGACCATCTGTGGGAGGTAATCACCTTGCAGGTTTTGTGGGAAGGAAAGGGGCTGTGTGCACACCCAGGAAAAAAAGCAGCTGTCCAGGATGTTCCTCTAAGGACAGAAGCTGCCAGTGCTGAGCGACCAACATCAACCCCCTAAGAAGAGGGTGAAAGAGCGAGAAAATGGTTCCTTTGTGGCTGCTCTTGTAGGAAAATGAATAGATTATCACTGCAGCACACTCTGCAAAAGCTCAGTGCTGCTGTGGCTGTGATTGCCTAGAGTGAACCTATTTCTCTGCCTTCCGTTTGTTTCACCTGGCAACTGTTAGGCAGTTACTGGAAATGAGGAAGAAAACCCTTTTCTCTCTTAAAAACAAATCAAATTGTGTCCTTGCAGATATGAAAGAAAGTAATTTTTCTCAGAAGCTTATCTTGCCCTGAATGGAAAGTTAAACTCCTGTGCAGCCTGGGAAACATGATGTTCTCCAAGCTCAGTCTCTTGTTTTCTCTGCACCTCCTCAGATTGAAAAGGTGTTGCTGCAAACTTCCCCTGGTTTTGTACACTGTACATAACTGAACTCTAGCTTGTGTCAAAGGCCAGGTTTTTGCCATCACCATACAGAGATGAAAAACCTCTTCCAGACCCCTTGTTGCCTCCTGGTTAGTAGCTGCTACATCCAGAAGTTTGGCTTTGTGGGGCACGTTGATTAATTGAATTTCCATTTAACTCTTCTTCTAGGATTGTCTGCACAGCCACTACAGCTGAGTGGGAAGTGATGTGCACACTCAGCAGAAATATCTCCCGGATCTCTGAAATCAGTGCTGCAGGGCGAGGGGAGGTCACTGTGCTGGTTGCCATAGTAATGAGCCACCCTGCAAAAAACCCCACGTCTTTTGTCTGCCTTGTGAAAAACATTTCACCCACCAGAAATCTCTGAGCGAGGGGGGCATTACAGTGAAGCATTTAACATCCCTGCTGCTGAGCCCTCCCTGGGCTCATCAGCTGAAGGGATGGGACCACTCCGGGCTCAGCTCAGGAAAGGGAATTCTTGAACAAGCACAGGCACCTCAATGCCCTGCAAACTGGGGCTTTTGGAACAATTACTTCTCACTTGGGTCCTGACAAGAGTTCAGGAGCAGTAAATTCCAGGCTTCTCATCTGTGTTCATACTTCAGCTGGGCTTTTTTTCCCTTGAGAAACAAAGGGAAGGAAGGAAAACATGGAAATAGAGCAAGGCTGTTTTCTCTGCTGGTGTCTCTTTGAGCTGCTCCAGAAGAAACAGTTCTCTGACACCAATTAAATCTAGCAGGGGATCTGCTGATTTTAAGTGGAACATCAAATCTCATTGAGATAGAAACAACTCCTTTATGCCTACCTCAGTTCTCAACACTATCAAATTCTGGGCCTGGACTCCTGCCAGGTCTTTTCAGAAATAATGAAATGATTGTTCTTACCTCCAAGCTAGAAAAGACTTTCAACTGACAAAAAAAGAGCACAGCCTGCATTTGTTACAATTTTATCCTTCACTTTCATTAACAACTCATTCCTGGTCTAGCCTGGCAAATATGCTTATGATTGTTCAGTCCATTGAATTCTTTTCATTTAGTGGTACTTTTTTTTCCTTGTCTCCTACAGAACTGAAAATTGGACTATGATGAAGGGAAATTTACTTGAAGGCAAGCCAAGGAGGAGCAGAGAAATACGGCAAGCATGGTGATGGAGAGACCCACTGGAGCAGGGAATGCCAAGGAGAAGGTAAAGGAGCAGCTGATTTATGACCACCTGGTGAGAAGACAGATGGAAGATGGTCTGGGAAGCTTTTGGTGGAGTGTCCTGTGGACTATAAATGAAGCAGAGGGACACAGGGGAACTAGGCACAAAGCAAAGGCGACAGAAGCCAATGAGGGCTGTTTGGAGTAAAGCTCTGCCACAGCTTTGCAGCTGGAACGTTTTTCCTCCAGGGACAAAACTGAATTCCTTAATGCTACCATACTTGAGGAACTCCTTTTGCTTCTGCCAAGTTAATCAGAAGCAAAACAAGCAAGATAAGAAGAGAATTGCCCTGTTGGTATTTGGAAATGAAATATTAATTCCAAATGTCTTGCCTTTTTTATAAAAAATGTGAAAAAAATGATTGTGCAAAGTAAATCATCTGTCCTTGATTTCTTCAGTGTTTCACTGAACTTAGAGAAATGTTTTGGTATTTGTTGGAAATATTAAGACTATTCTGGATAAGGAGGGGTCTGAATACACTTCTAAATTTTTGATGCTAGAGTAAATATTATGGCATTATTAGTTATTTGTTTCTGCTCTGGAAATTCCTCTCAGACCTGAGACTGGGCCTGAAAGCAAAACTTCAAGATTCGCCAATGGAGTGACTGAGACCAGTGAGAAAATGAGAATGGTTCAATTAGAGTTAGTTAAACATTCTGAAGTGATTTTCAACACCCACATAAGCACACCAAGGGTGAAATGAAGAAATCCTGCCGGTCTGTCTTGTGTGTGATAGGAAGTTTTGAGAGACCTCATTAGGACACAGAGACTACAGGCCTTTTCAGACAGAATGTATTTAATATGTGACATGAGCAAGGGAAGCACTGAATAATTCAGACTGGAGGGGACCTCTGGAGGACTCTGGTCTGTTCCCCCTGCTCAAAGCAAGGCCAGGAAGAGCAGGATGCTCATGGCTGAGTCTGTTCAAGTTTTCAATATTGCCAGGGATGAAATAATCTCATTATCTCTAAACTTCTGTTTTCAAGTTTAACCACTGACTGAATGAAAAAACTCAGCCTAACAGAAGACAAAAATGAGATGCAAATGAAATTTTGGTCCTGTGGTGTGGAGTGGTTGGCACAGAGGACTTCAAGTCCTTGACAGAATGATGTCCCCTTGGTCACCGTGAGTTACATTCCTGGAGCACCTCTTCTGTCCAGTTTGGTAGGAAAAGCATCTCTCTTGCAGGCTCCAAATGTGACCCAAAGCTTGGTGAGAGGGACAGCTGGGGGATTTTATCAGATGTGGAGTCCTGCCTTGGATTATAACCCCTGTGTGCATGTTCAAAATCAGCCGTACCCTCTCCCCTCAGGAAGTGTTCCAGGCCAGCATGGATGGGGCCCTTAGGCCGCAACCTGACCTGAATGAGTGCTGTCCCTGCCCATGGATCTTTAAAGTCCTTCCCAACCCAAACAGTTCCAGGATTCTGGTTCTTTGATCACATGCTTTATAGCTGAGCAAATTCCTGAGTGCTTTTTAGGGGTGGACTCATAAAATCTGATCCCAAGCCCCTTCTCCAAAGCTCCCTCCTCTCTGTACTTGCTTTGCTCCCACAGGGGCTGTGACAAGAAGGCAAGGACATTTCACTAATGCTCCAAAATAATTACAGAAAGGACTGAGAGGAAAGAAGTGGGACTCCCAAGACAGCCCCCTGTTTTGTCCTTTTGAATCTAATTAGGCTGAATTTTTACCATCCTCAGCACTGAGTTTTCAGAGGAAAAAAGCTCTGTTGCAGCAGAGACTGGAGGGGGTCTGGCTTAATCCCATCCTCAGCAGCACAGAGATGCTTTGGCATCTTAGTAGATGAAAGGCATGAAACCTATTTATTCACACGGTTTCCTATAGAAACAAGGGTACTGTGATTTTTTTAAAATCAGTATCTGTCTCCTTTACTCTTCTCTCCATCCCTTTTTGCTGTTTTTGGTAGTTTCCACCAGATTTACCAGTAGCTGAGAGATTGCAAAGGTTATATGTTCATACAGGGTTTCCCCCCTCCTCAGGGAGATGGCCTTGTAGGGGAGGCATTGCCAGAACTTTCACATTTCACGTGAGTGAAACAACCAAAATGTGAAGTTAAGCCTTATTAGACAACAGAAAATCCTCAGATGAGAGATTAAACCTGTTAGCAAGGTGCTCAGACTCCCACATAAGTGCCATTAGGGTTTTTTTACCCCTCTTTACACTGCCTCATTTAAAAGCTGAGACGAGGAGCACCGGGGATCTCAGTGCTTTGGGATAGGCCTCACTAACTGGATTTCCTGTGCATTGCTCACTGGGTGGAATGGCAGTGGCAAAGCACCAAAAACCAGCACACATAAATAACATTTGGAAATTAATCATTCTATTTCCTGCAACTGATAAGAAAATTTGCCCTGTGTGCAAGTAATTTGCAGTAATTTATGGCAATTTGTAATATTTAAATACTAAGTAAATTAATTATTTGGCATTATTTTTAGTTAGCTGATTTACTGTAATTGCAATGACTAAATAAATCAATTACTTTAGAAAAAAAAGCCCCCAGATATATATGGCAAATCAATTACTTAATATTTAATGGGAATTACTCGCTGTTACAGAAAACAACAGAGGAACAAATCCTTTAATGACATAAGCAAAATTCAATCACTGTCTGGGGAAAGGGGTTTCTGTACAACGTTACCTTTCTATAACTCACGAGATAATGCAATGAAATAGTGGGAATGCATGGGAATAGTGAGCCCAGACAAACTACCAGGCAGCAGGAAGAAAACAGCTGGGGCCTGGTTTTCTGCACCATCCCAGAAGGAGGAAAACACCATACCCAGCGAACATCACCTGTGCCAGGAAAGTTGTGGAAACAGATGGTGGGTGCCTGGATAAACACCACCTGTGCTGGAAAAACAAATCTGTTGTTTGGAGTCATTAGAGAAGGTATTGGAGAATATCATTGTCGTGGCTGTGGGAGGAGGTTACTGTCAGCCCACACCTTGGACAGCACGGAACAAACCTGTCTGCTCACCTCAGGAGGGTCTTCAGGAGATGCTTCAACAAATTCCAATGGGGACAGTGGGAGTCTATCAGCTTTTGGGCAAGGAAGCCATGGAAGAGCAGATTAGGGCTGATCAGCCTGGAAATACAGTGATGGAGAAAATTTAGGAGTAAGGGAGGGCTGGAGAATAGAGGCTCCCATGAATGCATGAGGTGAACTATGCCAAGGATAGCCCAGGAGGAAACAGCTGGAGAAGGGGCAATACCCAGGGAATTTAATTATCATCCAGAGCTCAGGTTATGTGTGATGAGCTTTAAATTGGGCAGCAGCTTCAGTGTTAGTCATCAAAAGGTAGAGAGGAAGATGAATGGTGCTGTGCAGTGTGAAAACCCAGCCTCATCAGGAAACAGGGGTTAGAGCCTACCAGAGCTTGGTCAAATTATTATTCTTTGTCTCTTGCCCGCTCTTCTATTGCAATATTATGGTATGAGTGTATATAAATTAATGTATCCTAAAATATGGCTGGTTAATTCACAAGCAGATTTGGCAGCAGCTTGTCCCATCACTGGTGGTGGCAAGTCTCAGCTTTAAGCTTAGGCACAGCTCCCTTGGAGCTTTTCCTGTTCCTGAGAAACACTGCTGATCACGAGACACGGGTGCTGATGGAAGGAGTTCACCTCCCATCTCACCTGCTTTGGAAGGCCTCATTACCATGCAAATGGAGATTGCACACAGCCTAAGAAAAATGCATCTGTCAGGCTGCACATATTGATAACAGCAAATGTGAGCATAACTGGGATTTATGGAGCGAAGGGATTTCACCTGGGGCTGGTTGGACTTGTCCTGCCACTGGAAACAATGAGGGTTAATTGTGCTTCAGTAAATCTGACATCTTTCTGATGAACAGTTCATCTCTAATTGGACCCAAAAAACTGCCACAGTACTGGGGAACTTTTGACCTCAAAATGGTAGAGGAGAATTTTGACAAAGAAATTGGAAAACTCACAAATGGGAAGGAGCAATGAATGCAGCTGTGAAACGGGGAAATGATGAGCTAACGCAGCCATAATTTTGCAATAGATCAGGTTATCCTCTGACTTACATTGGAGTGAGCCTCTGATGATGCAGGCATTGAAATGAAAGACTTGAAGGATGTTACTGCTCTAACCTGCCATGGGAAAGCAGCTGCAGACCCCAGGACGCTCCTGACAGGCTGTGGAGTGTGATGATATGGGCACCCAGCTGGAAGTCCCAGTGCAGCTTGGCCTCTACAGTGGAATTTCTGCCTGGGAGAGTCAGGGCACCTCAAGATCCAGAGCAAACAGCTGCACTAAGGTTATGATGCTGTGCTTTTCTTCCTCCCTTTGGATAGCCCACCTCTAGGCACTGCTAGCCATGCCTTGGGCAGAGTTCCTGTGGAAAGAAGTCATCCAGCTTTGCCAGAGACACCCAATACAGAAGGTTGTCCAGCTAAAGTTATTTTTACATCTTTCTAAATATTTTAATATGTTTATAGATGTGGTCATACACCAGTGCCTCCACAGAGTGATATGCTCTCTGCAAACTCTGTAGAATGTATCTTAGACTGGAGATTACAGGAAAATAATTTATTGATCTATTACAATTGACATGTGCACAGTGCTGTGCGTTTGCCAGTGCACATATATTGTATTTACTGAGGTAATACTGGCAAGAAGTCAGGGACAATTAACTTTGCAAAGGCCCTCAAGGGAAAAAGACAAAAGCAAGTTTATAATTTATACTACAAATAACAGGCAAAGTCTGTGTGTGTTTAACCTGAGCTCCAGGATATACATTTCTTGGAAATGCATAAATGCGCTCCCAGGTTCTATATCTAAACATGTTGTCTTGAAATACAACCTGATTTTCATGCTTTTCTGAGTGTTTGTAAGTGGTTAGTGCAGAACATCTCTGCCTTGGATTGCAAGGGGTGTCTATACTGCTGTACTACCAATTTTCAGGGCTTTTACCTTCCCTGCAAGAGACAAGCTAAGAGCAGGTGGTAGTGCAGTGACCAAAATGTATGTCTGCACTGGATGGCATTGAAATGAACCCTGCAGAGCCCACAGAAAAACCCTTCGCTTAAGGCATTGGTACTTCCTTGAAGAATTACTTGGTATTTTTTAGTGGAAAATGGTTTTTGATTTAATTAGGCTTTCTTACTTGTGTTTTTTGAATGTTTTAATGTCAATGAATGAATGTGTACTGAACACCAAACAACGAGTTTTCATGTAGGTTTTTTTTTCCAACACTCCTTTTTCTCCCTCCTTCCTGCTCTGCTCAACATGTGGTGGAAAAAAAGTTGTCCACCTAAACATTTCCTCAAAAAGTATAATTCTCCAATCAAGTCTATTTGTTGTCTTCTATGTAAGTAGCAGTGGTGTATTTCTATGTGAGCTGTGCCACGTATGCTAAAAGAGAAGAAAAAGATGTGTCTATGATTATTGTCCCCACTTCCTGACCCTGGGCTCACTTGGTGCTGTGGTGACTCCTGAGGTGGTTGGTTGTAGGATCTTTGGGATGGTTTGGATGGTCAGGATGGATGGAGACGAGAGATGTCTGAAGTCACGTCTTAGAGCATGAGGTTTATTGCAAAGGGTGTGGATGCAGGGGCCCTGCTTGGAGCTGCCAGCTGCAGCCCAAAGCAGGCCAGAAAAGCAGGAGAGCAAGACAGAGCAAGAGAAGCAAGAGAGAGAGAGAGCCAGAAAAAGAGTGTGCAGTTCTCATTTACAATACAATAAATCATCTTCTGTGCTGAATATTCTAATTTTCATTAACCAATCTAGTACAAGCTACAAATCCTATAGCATTTACATACAGCCTATAACAATCATTGCATTACCATACTGCGTTATATTTTAAACCCTATAAACTACTCTTTGGACCCTTCTGCCAAGCTGGTAGGGTCTGCTCTGACCCATGGACCTGTCTGCGAGCAGAGGGTATTGTTCAATCAAAAGGGGATTACCTTCAGCTGGCCATACCATTGTTTTCCAGTTGTTCAGTAACTAAGGCTTGGCATCTCAAAGCTTGCTTTCATTTCAATCTTGCTTATAGTTTCCATATTCTCAGCATCTTTTGCCAGGCAATCATATTTATAAGGCTTTCCTATTTCATCTTCTCCAACAGTCGGTGAACATATATTGTGTTGGGGTGACCACAGGGGCTCCCCGTGAGGTGCATTACCCTTTGGGATGACCTGTCCCATTTTGGGTCACTCCCCCAGAGCTCTCCCATTGGTTCCTGCTCCCTGGTCCTGCCTTTTTCCCGGCCCTGGGAAAAACCCTGGGTTCGCCATTGTTTTCATATTTACCTCTGCACCTTTTGACAGTGAACATAAATTAATCCTACTGGAATTGCAAGCAGATACCCTTCCTGAATCTCTTTGTCACTGACTTAATACTTGTCATAAACGAATCAGCTAATTTAGTATTTAAAGAGAATTTTTTAAATAATCAAAGTATGAATTTTTGAAAAAGCCACAAGCAAAGCAGTTCCAAGCCAGGCGATTGACACTGGGTGAATTAGTTCACCAAACTGTTTCTACAGAGTATCCTTTTATATATTTTGGGTTTTGTTAATTTTGCAGTTTTTCTTGTCTTGCTGATAATTCTTGGAAGCGGTAAATTTTTCGCTGTTGGCATACTTCCTTCTGGTGACGCATATTATCTTATTGTCCTGAAACCAGTGGATGTAAATCTTTCTGGGACACATATTATCTTTACATATATTGTCTTATGTGTACATGTATTGTATACATATTGCTGGAGCCTTGCCAGACTGCAAAATCCCATGGAATACCTTTCTTTGGAATGCATGTCTTTGTATCTGTATTTTCCCTCGACTTCAGTAAAAAATGCTGTAGTCTTATTTTTAGCACGAACTATTTTGCAACATATACTACATACTGAACCTGCCCAGGCACCTGTGGGGGCACGCGGGACCCCACTGTCATACATAAAACAAAAGGTTTGGCTTTCGCATTCATGGAATGATAAGTAATTAATTTAAAGTATGAATGTTGTTTAGAGTTAATTAAGTTGTTAATTGATTAAGAGAGTTTGTAGTTCATGTTTCTTAATGCGTGTTAAGTGATAGTTCTAAGTTCCAAGCAAAGTTTGAGAGTTTAAATTACATTGAAAAATCCCATGATATGTCCTAAAATAATCTCCAAGTTTAGCTGTGTTCTAGAGAGAGAGAACCCCCACCCAAGGCTAAAGTGCTGTCTTCAGAAAAGCTCGGTAACCTGTCACCAAGCTCCATGGTAACCGTGAATTTTAATGAGAAAGTTCCCTCCAAAAACTCAGATAACACCCCCCAGAGACTGAACCCCTAGTAACCAGCGAGCCATTGGCCGAAAGGCCTCACATCCATCTCCTGAACCGGGCCCAATGAACTGAACTTTAAAAGAACTCCAGCAATCATCTCCTGCTTTGGAGGCGGGACAGGGGGCAGTGATGGGAGGAGCTGGAGGGGTATAAAAGATCAATCACAGGTTAAGACTGGCGTTTTTTGCCTGCTTGGGTTGCTGCATTCTTGCCTCTGCAACACCTTGCTCGGGATTATCCTAGGCCTGCCTGTTAAACTGTTTTTGCTTGGGGCTATCCCAGGCAAAGACCCAGCACTGTAGGGCTTTGTTTTGGGTTTATAGCCTTTTTGGCTGTGAGTGTCTCCAATCGCTGCGGATCCGGGTGAGGTTTTTTTTCATTAAGGAATTTGGTCGTTGTTGTTTAATAAATCAGTTTTTAAACTTTAAAAAGAGTGTGGCCTCATTCCTGACGCCACAGAGCCAGGCAATTACAGTATCAGACTCCTGCTGTTGAAACAGGACAAGCAGCTCCTGATATTACTGATAACCAAATCTAGCAGATTTTTTTTTTAAGATATCCTAAACTCTTGTATGTTTTAATAAGAATTTATACAGCTTTGGTAGCAGCTTAGCGTTTTTGGCATGAAAAGGCTTTGGCATATGCTTTGGCATACACTATTCAATCCAGCAATTTGTTATTGTCTGCTGTATTTATTTTCACAGCATCCTTTATTCCAGCATCCTTTATTTTATTTAGTTCAGCTGCATCCTTCAAAAATGAAAAGGGTAAAGGTAATGGCTACTGCAATATAAAGCCAAAACATTTAACTCCACAGCAATGCCCTTTCCTCTACTTTTCAATCAGAACGGGGGACTCAGCACTGAAGAAAGCCATGGTTAATTAAATACTTACTCCAAAAGATTCATCCCAAGCAAACATCTTTTCCTCTGCCACAGGAAATGTGGGTTTTGTTAGTGGTACTCTTTTCCATGAGTTGTATCTAGCTGAAAAATAACAGCCATTAGATGTTTGAATACACCATCTAAACTAAGAATTGGGCAGTGGTCAGTTTGGGGCTGGAATAACTGAGGAGCAAACCTGCACGGAGAATTTCGGCTTTTTTTGGAGAAATTAAGTCTGAGAGTTTTGTGGTTTTCCAGTGACCATTCAAGGAAAGAAAGTACACAATTCATTCTGATGAAGGGCAAATATTTTCTAAAGAACTGCTACAGCAAAAACCCTCCTGTTGCAGTGGCAGATACCCCAGAAGAAATCATTCACAGCCGCCTGAATGTCTTTGCTCTTATCTTTACTGAAGTCATCTACACTGATTTCTGCTATTTCTCCAGCTAATCCAGCCGTTGCTATTCCTGTCCTCCAAAGTTCTTGGTGCTGTTCTCGTCACAGAGCCATCCACAAGTTTTATGAGTGCACCCGCTGGGCCATATTTCTCTCTTTGCTTAAGAGAATGTCATGAAAGACAATGTCATACTCTTAATAAATTCAAGACATATCTCATCTGCTTCCTCCTCTTTATCCACTTGGCTGGTTGCCCTGACAAGGAAAGAAATTAGAAATGGTTTGAGAAAGTAGGTTCTTAAATAATCTGTGCTGGCTGTTTTTATCAATTTATTCCCTAGATGACTACTAAGATATCGTTTAATAATTTTATCTTCTCCCTTCCTGGGTATTAGATTACAGCAGTTTCCTTGGTTCTGCGGCCTTGGTGCTGTCCCCGGTGTCCCCTTGGTCTGGTGTCACCTGAGCCGTGTCGTCCCCTTGATTCAGTCCCCAGATGTCCCCTGTACTCAGTGTTCCCAAATGTCTCTAAATGTCCCCATCCCTGGCTGTCCCCCAGCCTCAATGGCCCACAGGGGCCGTGCTCTGGTGTCCCCAAGTATCCCCAGATGTCCCCAAATATCCCCATCCCTGGCCGTTCCCCAGCCTCGGTGGCCCTCCTTATGTCACTATTTGGCAGCCCCTATTGTTTCCGATGGGTCACTATTTCTATCCCTCTTGGGAAAAAAAAAAAAGGCCAAATAGTGACTCCAGGGGGAGTGCCAAATAGTGATCTATCCGACTTAATGGAGGCTGCCAAATAGTGATTGGAGGGGTGGTGCCAAATGGTGACCTATGAGAATTAATGGGGGCTGCCAAATAGTGACCCCAGGGGGGGTGCCAAAGAGTGACCCATAGGAATTAATGGGGGCTGCCAGATAGTGACTGCTCTAGGGGTGCCAAATAGTGACCCATAGGAATTAATGGGGGCTGCCAAATAGTGACCCCAGGGGGGGTGCCAAATAGTGACCCATAGGAATTAATGGGGGCTGCCAAATAGTGACCCCAGGGGGGTGCCAAATAGTGACCCATAGGAATTAATGGGGGCTGCCAAATAGTGACCCCAGGGGGGGTGCCAAATAGTGACCCATAGGAATTAATGGGGGCTGCCAAATAGTGACCCCAGGGGGGGTGCCAGATAGTGACCCATAGGAATTAATGGGGGCTGCCAAATAGTGACCCCAGGGGGGGTGCCAAATAGTGACCCATAGGAATTAATGGGGGCTGCCAAATAGTGACCCCAGGGGGGGTGCCAAATAGTGACCCATAGGAGTTAATGGGGGCTGCCAAATAGTGACCCCAGGGGGGGTGCCAAATAGTGACCCATAGGAGTTAATGGGGGCTGCCAAATAGTGACCCCAGGGGGGGTGCCAAATAGTGACCCATAGGAATTAATGGGGGTTGCCAAATAGTGACCCCAGGGGGGTGCCAAATAGTGACCCATAGGAGTTAATGGGGGTTGCCAAATAGTGACCCCAGGGGGGATGCCAAATAGTGACCCATAGGAATTAATGGGGGCTGCCAAATAGTGACCCCAGGGGGGTGCCAAATAGTGACCCATAGGAATTAATAGGGGTTGCCAAATAGTGACCCCAGGTGTCACTATTTGGCAGCCCCCATTAATTCTATGGGTCACTATTTGCACCCCCCCTGGGGTCACTATTTGGCAGCCCCCATTAATTCCTATGGGTCACTATTTGGCACCCCCCCTGAGGTCACTATTTGGCCTTTTTTTTTTTTTCCCCAAGAGGGATAGAAATAGCGAGCCATAGGAAACAATAGGGGCTGCCAAATAGTGACATCAGGAAGGCCATCGAGGCTGGGGGACAGCCAGGGATGGGGACATTTGGAGACATTTGGGGACACTCAGTACAGGGGACATCTGGGGACTGAATCAAGGGAATGACACGGCTCAGGTGACACCTGACCAAGGGGACACCGGGGACAGCACCAAGGCCGCATACTTTTGACAAATAGTTGGTCTGCTTTTCATACCTTGTGGTAAAACTTTCCACTGATACCGTTTTACAGGTTCAGCATTGTTAACAGCTGGTACTGAAAATGCAAATTCTGGTCTATCATCGGGAATTGCAAAGAAGCAGTCTTTCAAGTCAACAAATAAAATGTCCCATGTTGCAGGAATCATAGTAGGAGATGGCATGCCTGGTTGCAGTGCACCCATACTTTCCATGACTGCATTAATGCATCTCAGATCATGCACCTGTCACCACTTGCCTGATTTCTTTTGAATCACAAATACAGGAGTGTTCCAAGGGCTGATAGATGGCTCTGTGTGCCCTTGTGATATCTGCTCATCAACTAAATTGTTCAGGGCAGCAAGTTTCTGTTGTGTTTAAGGCCACTGGCTTTGCCACACGGGATGCTCAGTTCACCATTGCAGAGATGTTGCTGGGTAGCAACCGCCCTGCTGCACAGTGACCCCTTTTAAAAATTTGTGCTGATTTTAACTCCCCAGGTGGCCAAAACATCAGGTCCCCATAAATTCCGAGGCGCAGCAGTCACGTATGGGTGACCTGTAGCAACCTGGTTGTCTGGACTTTTTATAAGCACAAAATGTGTACTTAAATAACTTTGTGTCATTCCCCCAAGACCCGCAGTTGAATTTCCCACTGCAGTGACGGGCCACGAGTTTGGCCAGTCATGATGTGAAATCACTGTCACATCTGCTCCTGTATCAATCAACCCTTGGACTTTAACAGTCTGTGGCTGTGCCCCTTTCAGTGCTAGCTCACAAATCAGTTGCAGTCTCTGCTCGGAAATTGTTGAGTCCGAAAACCTTGAGGCGTGCCGGTAGAACCAAAGCCTTGGTCTCCTCTCTCTTTAAGTCCAGGCCAGGGAACAGAAGACTTGAAAGGTACAAGTTGAGCAATATGAGTATGAGCAGGTATGACTGCAGGAGGGGTGGGTGTAGAAACCATAGCACATCTTTGTCCTGTAAAGTCTGCATCAACCATTCCCAGATGCACAAAAATCCCTTGCAAAGTACCACTTGATCTTCCTACTAGCAAAGCACCTAAGTTTTGCCCTATAGGTCCGTGTGCATCCAGGGGCACTTTATGAACTGCAGGAGAGTCTGTGATTACTGTGCTGGAGGTGCAAACATCCATCCTTGCTGAGCCTATTGTTCTGCTGGCAAGCCTGTCACATAAACCTGTGCCAGGCGCAGCAGTTCCTGGGGAAGCATTTTTGTCTGCACCACAGCTTCCCCTCGCCTTCTTTTGGGAGTTTCCCTGATTCTTAAGAGGCTGCCCATTAGCATGGAAATGAGATTTGCATTGTTTCACACAGTGTCCTGGTTTACCACGTGGGTTACACAGAACTGCCTCAGAGGCTGCTTTGTTGTTGTTATTTGCTCCGGAGGGAATTCTGTGTGGGCACTGAGATTTAAAATGGCCCGGCTGTCTGCACTTGTAGCAGTGAGAGCATCTCTGGACTCAGGCCCAGAGGAAAGCCAAAGCACAGGAGTTGAATTAAAGCCTTTGGACAAACTGAGATACATGAAATCTTACCAAAGTGAAATAATTTTTAACTTCTAGTAGAAATACATGCTAAGTGCCTTAAACATTGAAAAGCTGCAGCAGAGACCTTGAGCATAGTTCTTTTTGCTATAGCAGTGTTATCCTTTCATAGAGTTCTTTATTTTAGACAAAATATGGATAGAATGATACTGTTCACATTTTTTAGATATATTATTTTAGACAAAATATAGATAGAATGAAATGGTTCACATTTTTTAGATATAGTGTTCACATAAACAATAAGAGCTGATAGAAACTGTATACACAAATTTGTGTAATACCTATGTAATGCTTATGATTGTTAGAATTAGACCAGGATAGGTTAAGAAAAGAAAAACTAAAATCGTGTGTAAATCTTATTGGTTAATTAACAAATATAATCCACACTTCTGTAAGAAAAATCATCATCATTATTCATTAGAAGAAATTAGAAGAAGTTGTTTGCTGCCTGCTGTGTTGCTGCTGCTGCTGCTGTTGCTGCTTGGCTTTATCATGTAACCCCTTTCAAACTCTGCCTTCAAGAAGCCCTGAGACTGTGAAATAAAGAACTGAGGGGAACAGCAGCCTCCTCTGGTCTCTTTTACCCTGGTCCGAGAGGGAAGGGTATCCCATCAAATGCTCAACAGTAACTATGTGTCATTTTAATAGCTGCTGCAACAGCCGCAGTGACAGACTCGGTCAGCATCGCCATTTGATGTGGCACAGTTCCTATTTTTGCACATGCAGTAATCACATCCTGCAATGAGGGCTTTTTCTTAGGCAGCAAATCAATAGCTTTCCTGCATTCCTCATTTGCATTGTCTCGTGCCATTTGCAAAATTAAAGTTTCTTTCACTCTTGCACCTACTACTTGTTTTTCTCTTGCATCGTGAAGGCGGCCTAAAAAGGTTATAAAGGGCTCATCAGGGCTCTGTTTGATGGTGGTGTAGCTTTTTCCAGGAGCTGAAATTCTCGCTACCTTAAACAGAGCTTGCAAAATGTGATCACAGGACTGTGCTAAGATTAAAGGATGCAGGCAAGCCTGTAGCTGAGGCTCGTTTATGGGGTGCAATCCCATTAATTGAGGTAAAACTCCGCCAAACCGAGGATCAACTATTGGCAAATCACATATTATTTAAAGCAGTTTCCTCACAAGAAGCTCTCCACTGAGCCTCAAACACCATATACTGAACTGGCGTGCAAAGCAATCTAGCAATCTGCTTTAAATCAGAGGGAGTTAACTCTTCACTTGTTATAAATTTCAGCATTTTTGTCACAGTAGGGGACCCCAAACCATAATTATTAGCAAGTTGGTGCAGCTCAGATAAAACTGGCGAGGTAATGCTGATCAGGCCCTTGACCCCTCCCTCTGACTACTGGGAAGGCAGAGATTTCAGGGTCTTGTGGCTCTTTTGAATCTGGTGATTGCCAAATAATTTTAAGACGCTCAGCAGCCTCAAAATCTTTTTCAGGTAACGCTTGGAGTCTGATATGTCTCCAAATAGCTGCGGGATCCTGCATGCTCCAAGTTACAGATACAGGTGCAAAGTTAAGGTATCCCTATAAAGCAAGCTATCACTTTGAATCCCAGGCACGGATTGTTTCACATCTTGTACAAAAGGGTTAGCAGCAGGCAGCAGGGGTGCTGATGGCACACTCTCATTCCCACCTTTTCCATCACTGTCACCCCTCCCAGCAGGTGGTAAAGGTAGATCAAAGGGATTCCTAGGGACAGGAGAGGGGAAGCAGAGCGAGAAGCAGGATTTGACAAGGGAGAAGGCAAAGCCCTGCTCGGTTTCAGTATTGGAAACGATACAGATTTTTCCTTGCCAGGCTGCGCCCCACCAACTCCTCCAGCTACAATGTTCTTTTGTAGTCACCTGATGTTCAGTGGAGAGTTATGTACACAGTGGTATATTCTGATAAATATATGAATTTAAAAATGTGTGGATCTTCCCACCTGACAGTTCTGTATCCCATCATATAAAAAAAAAAATTCATTCTCTCATGAAAGATGAACTCCTCTGCTTGCCTGCCTTGATTCCTCAGGCACAGAGATAACCCCTAAATGTGCAGGGATCTTCTCACCTGACTACAAAGTGCAGGAGGAAAAACTTCAGCCGTTTTTGCATTGCTGTTTCTGTGAAAAATGTGCACTAAGCACCTATATTGCCCTAAATAGGAATAATTCTTTTCTAACCTTTCAACTGGTACACTCAAAAAGGAGCTACTGGAAAAGACTGATCCCTCACTGCCAAAGGAGATGCAAACAGCTTCCTTATGTGCTAATGATTCGAGCACAAAGATGCCCAAAATCTGAGACGAGACGAAGTCCTATTCCCTTTTTAAGCATTCCTTGGGTCCCTTAAAGATGTGATCAAGGAAATGCATTGGAGACAGGAGATGCCAGAACTGCTCACAGATGTAGCTACAGAAAATTGGTTTATGTGAGCCCAGCAGCTTGGCAGATAATGGCTCAGGAAGTGCTTTCCTGCTTGCTTGCCAAACATGAGCAACATCCAATACCTTAGAAGTGCTCGAGCTGTATTAGCAGCACACACACATTTCCTTACAAAGGTCTGGAGCATCACCTCTGCTTGGTTCCTGTTTTGTGATTCCAGCCACGTCACACTAAATAGAGTGGGATGCACACTGCTTACAGGAGCAGTTTCATGAGCTCCCGGAGCTGTAACGTGAGCCCAGATCTCTGCCACAGAGTGGCTTGTGAGATTTTTTAAAAAAACAGCATGGGGGTTAATTTTATTTTTTGCCTGCCAAATGCCTGTTAAGGCTTTTGTCAATTTTCTCTCTCTTGCCAATTTTGGGCAGTGACAGCACAGCTAAAAAACCAGAACATAAAACTTGCCATTGATTTCCAATGCAACGGTTCCAAAGGAAAGGTCAGGAAGGAAAAAAGAAACACACTGGACAAAAAAGCAGCTTCACTGATGTATTGCTGGCGGCACCTATGGAGCTGCCCCAACACAAACAGACCTTTTATATCAACTGATACGAGACAAAGGTCCCGGAAGGGATGGTCCCTGCAGCTCATCACCTCTCCCTCAGGGATGAGGCTGAGGTGTGTTGGTGTTACATTTGCTGCTGCACAACCAGCCCAGCCATGCCCCTCCACTGGACAGAGGAGACATGACTGGGGGAAAATAATCTATGTAGGTAAAGGGAAATAATGGATACCATTATGATAAGCAGATAAAATACTAATGGGTAATACACGAAAGGCAAACAAAGTTCTTGTGATCTGAAAGTCAGGAAAGGAGCAATTTCAGCACCAATAAAGTTGTCATCATAAAAACAGTTTATAGGAAGGGCAAAGAAAGGCTGGGATACAAAGGTATTTATGAAATTGGATGCAGCATGTTCTGCCTCCATCCATTAAATTCAGATGGATTTGTCACGGTTTTTGTGCTTTAAATCTTTGTGGTAAGTAATTTAAGCACTGTTTCATATTGTCTGCTGGGTAGAATATGTTTCAAATTGGAGCCCAGTACCAGGTTGTTTAATAGAAATTTTTGAGATGAAAAATTCTTCTGATACTGACAACATCCTTTACATGAGAAATAAAGAAGGCATTTATGAGAAGCTGCTTTGTGGTTTTGATAATAAAGGTAACGATTATCTTGCAGCCTTTCCCCACCCTCACATTGCTACATGTTAACTAATTAACTAATTAATTAATCAATCAATCCGTTTTCCTGCCAAGAAGAGAAGCTCTGCACACCCAGCTGAAGGAACCATGGCACTGCAGTGGGGTTGAGCATGTTCTTATTCTCATGGACCACTCAGCATCAACCCAGAGTTTCCTCTCCTCTCATATATTATTTTAAGGTAGCTGTTTGATTCTTTGTGCTGTTTTTGTTTTATTTGCTTTATTTTGCAGGCTAAACATGAAAGTTGGGAGTGCTGGAGAAGCCAGGCTTAAAAGTGACATTCCTGGTTCAGAGTTATTGGCTGCCCAAACCATGTCACCACTTCCTCTCAGTTCTGATGAAATGGTTCTTAGAGAAGACAGGAATTTTCTTGGATACATCTCCACAAGCAGGCTGGAGACAGATTCAAATGCTGCATCAGGACACCATGTTTTGTGTCTGGACCTGACGTCTTTGTCTGCATGAAGCCCAGCCCATGGAGATATTCTAGAACTAAAAATTTGTTCTTCTCACTATCTCCATGCAAAGGCAGGATAAATATTCCCTAGGGGATTCTTGATAACAAAAGAGATCAAACAAATCCAGCATTTTATAAGGTACATACACTTATAAGCTGGATAACTCCACACACGTGGGAATTACTGGCTATTTGCTCATAGACCTTTAAAATCTGCAGAACAGGACCTGAGTATGTTTCTCTGCAGAACCCAGATCTTGACTCCTTTTCCACAATCACACAGGCCTCACTTGAGTGCTGGGATAACTGTTTTTTGCTGATTGGAAAAATATTCTTGTGTTCACATTGGAGACAAGGCAACCTAATGCCCTTTTTTGTGTTTTGGGGTTGACTGGGCTTTCCTGGAAACTCTGAGGTTTTATCAGCCTGTTCACATTTGAACTGCTTTCTATGCTTTCACACAAAATAACTGTATATCCATAACTGCAGTACTCTGCACCCCCTCTCCCAAGGGTTTGGGATACACACAGATACCCTATCACAGCAGAGCATTGCTCTTTGATCTGCCAAAGATCTGAGTCTGCAACAGCAGAGAATTACACTCAGCTCTCTCAAGTCCCAGCACTTCACCTATTATTTTAAGAAAGTTGTCCCTGGAGGTATTAAATAACCACAAAGTGCTGCTGCAGCAGAGCTAAATATTTACTAATAATGTTAAACTAACACACTGGGGGTTTTTTGCAAGGAGAGATTGGCATAGAGCTCTGCTGTGAGCCACAAGTACGTCTCAAGATCTCATAAAAGTAAAGCTGGAGAATTTCTGCTGCCAGACCCAGTGTCAGCTGCTGTGAATGGCCACAGCCTGTTGATGCCAGTGGGGACATAATGCTTAACAGACTGAGAATTTGCCTCCTCTTGCCTGGTGTTGCTAAAAACCTTTTTGGAGCTCCCCAGATGCTTCAGCTGAATCTCTCAGGTTGAGGAGGAAAAAGGTTTTTTAGTAGCTGCTGAAGGTAGATCCAATTTGTAGCAAACGTCAAACTGGAAATTGATGCGTGTGGTGCAATTGATGTTGGCACCTGGACGGGTACAAATTGGTGAGGATTTTCCCTGCTGACCATCCAGCTGCTCTCCCCAGGAAACATCTGCATTTCCGGCAAGAGGACAGAGCTTTTCACCTGTGATTTGTGAAGGAAGGCAACATTTTTTTGTCTTTTTCGCACTTTCCTTTGCAAGTGGGCAGTTTTGCATCTGCCCTGCTCCAGGCAGCACTGCCAATCATTCAAGGAGAGGAATAATTCAGTGGCTGAAGGGTTGTGGGATCCCCAGTTGAGAGGGACCAGCACTTGCTGAGAAAAGCCAAAGGGAGAACACACATTTTGTTTGCTGCAAAGGCTGTAAGGTAGGAAGAAATCTCTCCTTTCATGCAGAAAAGGAGAGGGCTGTTTATGAACCTCTCCTGAGCCTTTCCTGCCACTGTCTGGTCCTGCTGAGATTTACCATTTGGAGGAATCCCACGATGGAAAAACTGGCAGGAGAGGAGCTTCACTCATCTCAGAGTTCCCAGAATAATTCCCAGTGATGGTGTTGGTGATCCAGGTAATACTGAGCCCCCCAGCACAAAGCAATGCAGAAGAAAGGGAATGCAGCATTGAGGGGGATAAATAATGAGAGAATGGAAACAAGATTTAATGACAGCCACTATGGTTTTAGGGAAAATAGGTCTTGTCATAGAAATGCTGTTTTCTCCCTCATATGGGCTTCTGAGTAAAGCAGAACAAAGGAACCACGTGAATAAAAAAGTACACTCTAAGCTGAATTGGAACATCTTAGAAGAATGTGGTGTTGGATGTCATAAAATAGGACCTTAGAGGTCCAGTCTGATGCTCAAAACACTTTAATATTCTCACTAAAGCTTTTTAAGTAAATATGAAACCACAGCTAATAACATTTGCCATGTTGTTGTTGTATTTTCTCCTCTCTAGCCACCCGCCTCTATTCATGGTGTTTGACAGAAACCAACATTTTTGTATCTTTCATACCAAACCAGCTCGGGACACGACACTGGAAAAACGTTAAGGGAGGGAAAATGGCATGACAGCAGCTGCTGACAGAGACAAAAGTGTTTCCTTGGGAAAACTGGGCAAAAGTCTGCCCTTATGTGTTATCTTATGTTCTTGATATACACAGTAAAACACAGGGAGCTTTTTGGTCTGATTGGTTTTTTAGCCACATTAATGACATCCTGCCAGTTGTTAGTAAAGCAATTTAAGCTAATGATAAACACCGTGCAGTTTGATATGGTTACAGCAGTAGCTTTTAAAGGTTTGCCTGTTTATATTTGGATTTTAAAGTGGAGCCAAGTTACAGACAGGAAGGCAAGGAGGGGGCCATTATCAACATAACCTGGTGGGCATTAGGAGCGAGGTGGTTATGGATACAGAACTCCCAATAAGATGACAGGCCCGAGGAGCATTTCAGGGGGTGCTCTATGGCCACCTTCTCTTCTTGAACTCCTACTGTCCACTTCTGCTGCCTCAGGCATGTGCTCCAGGTGCTGCCCAAGCCCTTCCAGCCCTTTCCAGCTGCACGTCCTGTTGCAGTCTGTCTGGGAGCAAGGTGTCGGTGCCTGCCAGGAGCTGTGTGTCAGAGCTCCTTGGACAGAGATGCCTTTGCAGACCCATCTCTCTCAATACAGCTGCCAGCTGATTAAATGAAAATTGCAAAGGCATTCTGATGCTGGCTGCTGCAGCCAAGTGTTTCATGGCTTTACTTAGAGCTTCCAGTAAGTTACTGCCTGCAACATTGCCAGGGAGGCAGAGAGGTGATGGTAAAAAAAAAAAAAATTCAGTTTTCATCCAAGAGGGTTTTTCTTTGTGCCTGCAGTTGTCCATACACTTTCCAAAGGCAGGGGCACACTGTGGTTGCAGGTGTTGTCATTTCAATTGAGAACTGTTGGAAGTTTCCAAACAGTTCACTTCCTCTAAAGAGTGTTTTGACCTAGCCTTGGACATAGTTTTTCTACCTTTTTTGTTTTTTAAAGGATGTTTTTCAACGAGGCTGTAGTAGAACTTGCAAATTCTACCCTGAATGACACTCGCTGTGAAGGGTGGGACTGTGAGAGGGACAGTCACCTCCTGGGAGATGGGCATAACTTCTATTAAACAGGAGATTCTGGTGTGTCCTATGCAAGACAAGCTGGATGGCCTGGGAAGGGGGTTGGAGAATGTCTCCAGGGGACCCTACTTTACTGCCCAAGTTGTAGATCACAGCCCTTTCTCCACCTCCTCTTTCCTCCTCTCTCCTCCAAGGAGAGAAAGCAGCTGCTCTTTCTCTGAGTGTGGAGGCTGAGCCTATTTTTGCAGCAGCTGTTCCAGATGTTTGCACCTACTCCAGTAGAAGTGCCAGTCCTGGAGCAGAGAGGGGCCCAAAAGGAGAGAATATGGGCACCTGACTCCTATGAGATGCCTGGCCCACGAGTCAGTGTGCTGGGGGTCGAGGAGGAAAGGCATGAACTCCTTGTTCAAGTGCATGTGAGGGTGGACACGCCAGTGGCAACCTGGGATCACTGCCCCAAGGTGCTTGGTGGTGTAAAGGTAGAATGAAACCTCAGAAAAAGACAGAAGAGTAAAGGAGATAAAAGCTACAAGCCCCTGACTAAGTCATCTTCGTGCAAAATTTGTTTCAGCAGCTGTTTCCAGCAGTGGTTTGGCTGTGAAGGGCACTGTGTCAGCTGTCACCACTGCTTCACTCTTCTCTTTGCCTGACGTGAGAGCTGCATGTGGCAGGCAGCTCAGGAAGGAAAGAAGAGCCTGGTTTATTTATCCCACACTTGCCAGCCCCATGGCTGAAGCCCTCCTTGAGTAACAAGATGAGCAGTTTCAGGTCACTGCCACTATCACAAGCATCTGCTCTGACTAATGGCATAATGGTGTGGCCCTTTTGGCTCTGGGTTTGCTCGAGGCTGCAATGCTTTCTGTATTCAGTCTGTCACCAGTCCTATCATTTGCAGCATCTCTCAGAAGAAACTGATGCTGAGACATCCCCCTCCCCAGCCTGTGGCGGGGAGCATCCTCAGTTTGCAGAGCCCAGAGCCCTTAGGCATCCCTGGGGACCCGTGTGGACTCAGGACTGGACTGACAAGTACAGCAGGGACACAGGGAGAACTTTGAGTCTTGCTGCTGGCCCATGGCTGCCCTGCTCCCCCTCTCTCGCTGTGCTTTGCTTGCAGCTCAGCTCCGCAGATTCCCACATGCTGGGCTGGCATTTCACACTCAGATTCCCTCAGCAGCAGAGCTGCACCAGCAGTGTGCCCTGGGTGGAGAGCTGGGTGTCTCTCCAGTTCTGCTATCCCATTCCACACCATTTCCTGTGGCAGAATCAGGGGCAGGCCAGGCATGGCACAGAGTTTGTGTCCTACATGGTGCCCTGATGAGTGTACAAGCCAAAACCCAGTGTTGATTCAGCTCCTTTTAAATGCCTTTTGTCTGAGGCACAATCTTCATTCAGTGTGGAGGCTTGGTTGCTGAGAAACCTTTCTGCAATCTTGCTGGGAAGCTGGATTCCTCAGCTGGACCACTTGGCAAAAACCAGATTGGTCTTTCCCCATCTCCCCAAGAGGCTAGAAAAAATAGAAACTGTGGGGCATTCACATCTCTGTCTCCCTTCTGTGCCTCTTAAAAGGACTTGAAAAATACAGCTGCCTGCCTGAGAACACTGCCAAAGCCACAGAAGGAACTTGCCATAAGATAAGCCACCACAGTGGGGCCTTGAGCTTAGTACAGAAGGCAGAAATTTACAGCAGGAAGGCGCTGATTCCAGGCCTAGCAGAGCTGAGGTCTGCTGAGCACATCCTGGGCAATGCATCCAGACAAAAATTACCACTGTGTCAAACTGGGGGAAAGGAAGCAACTGCTTATGCACACGCCACCTCAAGTTATTTGGAACATTGGTGACCACCTCGTGCATAGCACGAACTAGGGCTGTATAAAGGTGGCACTTCCAGAAGGATGCCAGGGTCCCCATTGCCCAGAAGCCCAGAGTGAAGAAGGACCCATGGGATGCCACTGGATCCACGGGTAGTGACTATCTTCTCATTGATCTTTCTCTCTTTCTCTCTCTCCCCCTCTCCTCTTTTTTATCTCTCAAACTCACATTTAGTGTTAAATAAAGTCCATGGAACTGGCTTTGGCCTGTGGTCTGATTTACACCTGATTTTGGGCAGAGGCATCTCCCATGGATCATAACAGCCTCACACCTGGGGTGCTCTGCACCTGGACACTGTTGTTCACCCAGTGCAGCGTTACTTTGGAAGAAGAGGCCTCTTTCTCAGGTTATTTTTACAGACTGATCTTGCAGTAGCAAACACCAGGCCAAGCCAAGCCCACTTCCCCCTAGATTTGCATCTCAAATCAGATTCGTGTACTAGAACACAAGAACTTCAAGTGTTTTTTGCTGTAGCTGCCCTATAAAGTGTCTCTCCCACTTGCCTTCTTTCCCAAATGAAATTTTTTGGATTTACTTAGGATTGCAGTACTTGTGCAGCCATCCCAGGCACTTTGCTCTGCGTGGTTTCCTATCTGCATGAAGCACAGGAGCATAATGACCTCAGAGACATCTGCTACCATGTTGCTCGGGCTGCAAGGTGATAGGGAGTAGAGACTCAGTTAAATAGTGGCAATAGTGGCAATAAAATATTCTTATTTTATCAGGAAAGCAAGTTGAAAGGAGGTGTTACAAATTGCCAAGTCTTTCAGACACCCAACTGAGATACCCTGAGGAAATCTGATTTATAAGAAAAGCTGAAAATTCGATGCCTGAAAATCAGAGCCTTTAAAGCACATCAAAATTCAAACCCCAAGAGTGTTATCTGGATCACAAAACGTTCTGGAAAGCCTCAGCTGAGGACCTTCTTCACAGGACCTCCTGCAGGAGCTAGGGCAGCCCTTGGCACCATGCAAAAGGCTGAGGAGCAAAGGATAATCTCAAGCACAAGAGCCTGATGGATTTCTCTACTGGCAGCAGTGAGCAATACTTGTTAAACTAATAGTCCCCATAGTTTCTTGTCATGTAAATTCAGTCTAATTTATTAATTATGTTTTCATTCGTTTGCTGCATGACTCTCGCTGGTCACTAGATGTCACTAATAATGAATAAGAAAGAGGAACCTCGGGGGAACTTCTTGGGGAGGCAAAATTCAATGGACAAAAGCACCTGGCAGTGCCTCAGCCCAAACGCCTGTTAGCAAAAAGTGGCACTCAAGCACTCAGTGGTTCGAGCAATTGCCATTGTAGGGTTTGCAAAGTGCAAGTGCCACACATCGCTTATCCATTTTTTTCCAGTTCATGGAAACCTTCCTGCCCTAGGAAGAAAAAGAGTGGACTTGAGCAGGCCAGTGTAAAATGCTGCCACACCAACAGTCCTATGCTTTACAGGGTCTCCTGAGGGGCAAGGAGCCATCACATCTGAGACTTTGGCATGCATTTACTCAGGCATGGCTAGCATGAGTAAACTTTTGTTCTGGCTTCTTTATGATATGTTAAAAAAGCCTTTATTGCACTCTGTGGTGCATCTTGTGACACAGTGTCCACTGCTTTTGGAGGAGCAACCAGCACACATCACACACTTCAGGGACTTGGAGGAGCTTGCTGCTTGTTAGCATAAACCCATGGCTCAGTGAGGATTTAATCCGATAAGCACAACTACCAGCACACCATTAGTTTGATGAATAGATACAGCCAGAGCCTTAGATGTGTTTAGCTCAGGAGTGAATCCATCAGGGACTGAAGGTCATCCAGCTCCCCTCATCCACATGTTAATTGCATCCAGCTCTCCTGTTTAAGGCACTTTTAAAGTTATGTTTCTTCTGGGTGGTGTCTTCACTGGGAATACAAATGAGCTGTGCCAGGAAGACAGACAACACAGGAATCACCTTTCTCTGGGAGGTAACTTGTCAAGCGTAGCTTTAGGTCAGACAGCCTTGGGTTAGATCTTTACAGGGCTCCATGAAGCACCTCAGGCCCGCTCAGTTCCAGCCTGTTGTCTCAGTCCTACGTGCCCAGAGAATTTGGCTGGTTTTGGGGACACAAGGATGGGCTGGACAAGGCTGTCCTTCACCTCGACCTGCTCAGCAGCAAGCAAAATGTTGGAAAGCCTCAAAGCAAGTGGGAAGGAAAGGACATTCTCCCAGTCTCCCTCTCTTGGGGCAGCAAGAACTCAAGCAATGCCATCGGCAGAGGGAGGGACAAAAAAATGGCAATAAGAGGTTGAGAGATGAAGCTGAGACATTTAATTTGTAGAGCTGAGTACACTTATTTTCTGACACCCTACAGCAGCTCTGCTTCATCTATTGACCTGCAAGGACCATCAGCAACCACCCTTTCCTTGCTCTTTTTCATTTTGTGCCTAATTTTATCAGCTTCTGTGTTTCTTGGCAGAAATTCCTGCCAGGTACCAGCATTTTTAGCCAGTGATAAAATCCCAACATTTCAGAAGACATTTTTGTTTTAAATCAAATTTCTACATAAAATTCTCTTCCTTCTCCCTCCTCCAGAAATGCCTAATGAGAATAATCAAGTTGGATGGTCTTGACAACATCAAACAATTTTGTTTCAACAATACCTAAATGCTCCATTTCCATAAGGTACACACACTGTTATTCTATAATAACAAAGCATTATACCAGCAAATATTAATAACACAACTGGAATTGAATATTAAAATTAATGTTCTAACGTTCTAATGTCCTAAAAGTTCAAGTGAAATTAATGGAAATGAGTGAGTTGAAATAGGAATTTATTTACTTCAGCAGGATGAGACCATTTGGTATCAAAAGAGAGTTTTTTCCAGGGCTTTCCTTGTTCCATAACCTCCATTGAGGAGAATAATATTGAATTTCAGTAATTATGAAGTTCTTTGAGAAAAAAACCCCATGACTCCAAAACAAACAGAGACACTCACTAGGCTTCTCAATAATCTGTGGGCCAGTGAGGGGCTGACAAGCCATGCATCACTCTTCCTACCCGCAATGAATTGATTCTGTCACCAGCAAACTAAATGCAATCAAGCTCTCGACTCGAAGCATAAATCCTGGGTAAGTCACAGTTAGCAGGAAAGGGAACCAAAGCAGATAAGGGAATCTGACAACAGGCTGGTCCAGCAAAGTGTCTCCAAGAAGGAAGGGGAATGTAAATATTTTATTTCGATGTCTGGAATACTTTCCAGTTTCCAGAACTCCATGTAGTAGGAACGTAGAGAGTATCACAGATCCTATCATCCTGGGCTTTTCCCATGAAACCAGAGTGCCTGACCAAGTGGTTACCAAGGGTCCTGGGGGCCTGTTAGGCTGAATCTGCTGAGAAATTGTATTGGTTTTTTTTTCAGTAGACCAATCTGCTGGGAAGACAGACAGACACTGAGACAAAGGAAGCCAGTGGATGTGATCTTTTTGAATTTCAGCAACGCTTTCCATACTGTCTCTCACAAGATCTTTCTGGACAAAATGTCCATCCCCCAGATGGATAAGCACGTCCTGTGATGGGTGTCAGGGGAGGTTTAGGTTGGATATCAGGAAAAGATTCTTCCCCCAGAGGGTGGCTGGGCACTGAACAGGCTCCCCAGGGCAGTGGTCACAGCACCAGCCTGACAGAGTCCAAGAAGTGTTTGGACAATGCTCTCAGGCACATGGTGTGACTCCTGGGGATGGTGCTGTGCAGGGCCAGGAGTTGGGGTCGATGTTCCTTGGGGGTCCTTCTGTGATTCTGTGAAATGTCCTTGCAAAAACCCCTCCACACAGGGAAATTCTACAGAGCGAGGCACCTTCTGTACAGCAAGCAGTTCACACAACTTCATGCAGCAGCTCACCTAACACAGATCTAGTTGTCTCTTCTTCTGAAAACGGTGTCTGAGGAGATGTGACCAGGAACCTTGTCCTAGAAAGCTGTGCAGAGGAGCTCCAGTGTGGTAAAGGATCCCTCCCACACCAGCAGCCAGGCAGCAATGCCATCCTCCAGCTGGAAGCTCTGTGTCTCTGTGAAATAGCATTGATGAAGGTGGTGCTTGCAATGGGCCAAAAGGATGGAAACTCTGGGTGACGGGACAAGGAGTTGGGAGAGAGAGACAGACACACTCACATCCATTGAAAAGCTTTGTCAAGGTTTCCTCTGCTGGGAAGTCAGGCAGGAGGATGGGCTTTCCCCACCTTTGCTAACTATGGATGTGTGCACTGACACTCAGTCTGCTCTTTATGGCTTGGCAGAGGCAGCCCCAGTGCTTTGGTGGTGTAAAAACTGACAGGGTAAGAAAAAACTGTTGTTGTAAGAATGGACACAGCCCTGGTGTGTGGGCAAGCAAACACTTCCCTGAAGATCTGATTGATCACCCAGAGATCACCAGCACACGAGCTGAGATGGCAAACACCAGCCAGATTTGTTGATTAACACAGCCTGAGCATTGACCACTTAACAAGAGTATTTTACATTAAACATCTTAGGCCCAGCCTTGGAAGGAGGTGGCACAGCTGAGGCTTTCTGTGCTGATCATGTATTCAGATTTTATCACCAAGTACTGAAAGGCTCTTGATTCACTTGATTTGTGACAAGTTCAAACATTTTCTAGGCTAACTGCTCTCTGCAAAGACAATGATGAAATCACCCTGGGTTCAGTGCTACTCAAGATCAGTTAAGGTTCCTGTGTTTAGTATTTTAAGATCTATTGAGACCAAACTCCTTCACAGGCAGAGAACAGAACTTCATCAACAAACCAGACAGCATGATTAGGGGAAATACAAGCAATCTTCTTCACCTCAGCTTTACCAAACAAAACAAAATGAAAAATAATACATTATTCCTCAAATGAGTTAGGGAGAGAGCTGATTAAAAAAAGTGTGACAGAACATATTTCTCCTTGAAGATGGTATTTCATCAAAATAGGCTAATTCTGAATGCAGTAATATAAAAGAAAATTCGTTTTTGAAACGAGGCTGGAAGAAAAAAGTTCAAATGTTCCTTTCTAAACTTGTTATGGCTGAGATCTCCTGGGGCATGGCTGCAAGCCCACAGTGCTGGAGATGGTGCTTTTTTTTTTGAAAGGAAGGACACAGACACTCATAAACTCATCAGTCTGATTGTGATGCTCAGAATGACACTGACATCCACTCATTTCTTTCACAAGTCCTTAACAAAGATTAATTGGAGGGTTAAAAGCAGTCAGCTTGCATTTATCAAGTCATGCCAGAACAATGGCAGTGCCAGTGATGGCATTTGTTTTCTGGGGTGGCCTGGCTGAAGGGGAAAGTGGTGGATATCAGCAGTGTATCAGCTAACATGAGTGAGGTCTTCTGATGCTGCCTCCAGCAGAGCAAGTTAATACACAGCGTGGGTGAAGTCACCAGGAGATGCAAACAATGCCTGGTCCTAATCAATAGATTTATTAAATACAGAAATATTTAACTGACATGTCCAAGACAAAGTTTGAGAGATTTAGGGTGACTCTGAGGGATAGGATTTGGTCAGTCTTGCCTGGGTGAAGTAGGAAAATGGTCTGCAGCCTCTCAGGTGGCATTGGCTAAAGACACACTTGGTGTGACACAGGGCAGGAGAATTCAGCCATCCGAGATGAGGGCATGAATTATGACACTGAGAAGAAGGGAGATGTTGGGGATGCAAAGGACAGACACTGCTGGGGATGCAGGATGCCCTAGCAAAAAGGCAGAGCTGATTTGGAGCAGTGAAAATGGGAGTGGAGCTTGGAAGACCAGTGCTTTGCTCTGCTCACCTCAGGGATGGTAGGGCCTTGAATCAAGATGGTGAAGCTGTGATCCACGAATGATGCAGAGACTTTCAAATATTTTTTAGTAGGTAAAAGGTGCTAGTAAAGAGGTAAGAGGCTAATTACTCCCTTTGCTAGGCCTCGGAAAAGTAAAGTGGAAAAATCAGCAGAAACTTCTCATTTTCACAAGAACTTCTTGCACTTTCTCTCATCCTAACAAGCTGACCTCAAAGAGGGGTGTTGATCCCACCAGAGTGGGTTATCTCTATTAATCTGCTGCAATGCAGTTCTGGTGTCTCTCCAGTTCCCATTCCCGCTGGGATGGTGTGGGAGCTGAGTGTGTTTCAGAGTGCCAGATGACCTGGAGGTGACGAGTTTGGCCTTGCTGGTCTGCCAGCAGTCTCTGTGAGGATGTGCATCGGCCCTGTCCTGAAGCAGGGAGGT
Source organism: Monarcha castaneiventris obscurior (assembly GCA_026261815.1). NCBI lineage: Eukaryota > Metazoa > Chordata > Aves > Passeriformes > Monarchidae > Monarcha > Monarcha castaneiventris. The sequence continues at coordinate 4,733,308 of JAMPIT010000897.1, forward strand.
GCTGCAGTGGGTGAGGGTGGCGAGGACGCCCCAGAGATCCCTGTCTTTGTGGAGCTCTGTGTTTGCTATGGCAAGAAGTGGTAGAACACCCTTGAAGAGAAGCTGTCTACACAGCTCCCGGAGTGGGCATTCTTTTCTCAAAGCCAGGTGCAAATACCTCTCACTGTGTGACACTGCTGGGAACCTGAATTTGTCCTTGGTGCTTGGGAAAGGGAATGATCTGAGCCGGCACAGTCTCGTTTGGCATTTCTCGGTACAACACCAATTAGTTTTCAATTAGAAGATTTATCCCGACTTTCACAGCATGCTTTGGTGGGAACAGGGCTTTGATTGTCATTTCCTAATGCATCCATGCTAAGTCATCCGTGTGAAGCCCAGACCCACCGTGATTCAGACAAGCTGACAATTCCCCGCAGTCAAAGGCAAATTTTCCAAAATAACTGTGAAAGGTATTTTTAACACGGAACATTGCATCAATTCCAGGTATTCAGAGGCATATCAGATTCTCTTGTCTGGCACGCTTCCCTTTGAGATGAGCATCTAATGAATTGTCCACAGCTTCAGTCTTCCCTCAAATTACCTGCTCTTTTGGAGAGACATAATGAATACAAATTGCATTACAGCTCTCACACCTCTAACCAGTCACTTAACTAACACATGGTGGCAGTCCAGGTAGAACCTGCCAGTCCTCCTCCTGCAAGGGGAAATAAATAAATCAGAAAGTGACAAAAAAAAACCAGAAGTGGGAAGAAGAAGAAGATAATCCACAGGTGTTGGAAGCTTACTTTGAGTTGCAGCAGCACCACTGGTGCACCAGGACAGCAGAAGAAAAGAGACTTTCTGGCTTTTAGTAGGAGTTCAATGCCTGAAAGATTTTTCCACTTCAGAAGATGCTTTTTGGATGGGGAGACCAAAAAGGAAGGGACACCAAGAAACCCTGCTTCTGCTGCCTTCTCACAGAGCACCTGGCTGCACTGTGGAGCTCCGTGCCACTGGCAATTGTGGCTACTGAAAACATCAGAGCATTACAGAAACAAAGTTGACTATTAGAGCATTTACTTAAGATTCTAAACCATATTGCTGGAGAAAGGTTGGTGTGCTCTCGTTAGACACTGTTTCTTTCCAGCTAAAATTAGTATTTCCCTCCAAGTTAAAACACTTTTTTTTCCTGCCTGACATAATGTGTGATGTACAGCCCTGTGAATTAATAAAGAACTGCCTCCCTCCAGCTTAGCTTTTCCTGCTGAGTCTGATAATGAAATTTAGTCTTCTTTTATATACTCAATTAAAGTAAGTTAAGAACTGAGAGTGTGACTTCATTTATTCTTTGGACAGCATGTATTTTCTTTGTGCTACATCAGTGGTGAAGTGCATAACCCTGTTTCACTCCGATCTTTTGAACCTGTCTTATTTGCTGGGAATAGAGAAGAGAAATGAATTGGCACGAGTCAAAGCTTGCTGGAAACAGCAAGGACCTTCCCATGGGAGTCAAGATGCTTTCATTCCACTCTTTTCATTGCAGATTTTCTAAAAGACCAGAGTTTGCCTGCAGGGGCCAGACTTACAAAAGAGCTGAGCAGGTGGGACACCACCTGGGACAATCTGCTGGTAAACGTGGAGCAGAGGCAGCAGGAAGTGGAGGTCTCTGGAGGGGCTGAGAGGAGATTTTTCTGAGATCCTCTTTCAGAGATCAGTTCCCACCTGTTTTGCTGCTGCCAAGGTGCACTGGCCCCTGAGAGATGCTCTGCAGGCTTGTTTTGGAGAAGGAGTCCAGAACTGATTTGTCTACCCTCAGCTCTGCTGAAAGAGTGCAGCTGCAGTCCCACTTTATTAATTACCTTGTCTCTAAACCACACAAGGTCTGGATTCACCTGTTCTGGCTTTACCTATTGCTCATGCCTAGTCCAAAGTTCAGGGCAAAAGTCCAAAAGTGTTGGCTTTCTGAGGGTGACTGACACAAAACTGCTTTCCTGTTCTTCACCACTGCAATGATGATGTGGTCCTGACCTTCTCCAGGGTGATTTACCAACAGCTCCAAGCAGGTGCAAGGCCCTGAGACACAGGAGTTATTGTGCACCTTCCTCCAGAAGAGGCTCAGTTCATCACCTGCACATCCCAGACCAATTACAACACCCTGGTTCACTCCTCACCACGGCTGCACTGAGCAAGGCTGAAAGACTCATCAGCCTGAAGATTTGTTGCTAATTGCCTGCTTGGAGGATACGTATTTCATCATTTGTCCAGGCTCACCTCCAGGTTTTATTTTCTCTGCCCTTCTTTGGATCCTTTACTCCTGCTAATTCCCACACCTCTCCCTGCTGCCTGGTTGCCCTTTTGCTCCCCTTTGCCAGCCACCTCTGAGCACAGGGACGTGGTGGCTCATAGCCTGTAGCTTAGGATGTGACCTGTCTCACACAGGTCACTGCTGAGCACTGCTCTCCCAGGAGATGGAAAAGCACATTTACACACCAGGTTTGAACCTGCCTGTCCCTGCTCTGGGTGCAGCATCTCTCATGACTAATTTGTGCAGAATCACACATGGAAGGGGCTGCTTTCCCTGACTTGTGGCTGCAGGGCTGCTAACCACCTGTCTCTGTGGGAGCCCAGCCCAAGGTTGTAATTATCAAAGTTATTAATAATTAGAGAATATCCCAGAGGGTGGAAAACCACACATCCTGTTGCTGGAAAATTCACCTTCTGTGGAAAAAGCTGGAATGTTTTGAGGAAGGAGCCACTTCTCTGTTTTTAAGCAGGGATTTCTTTGTCTGCAGCAGCATCTTGGATCTCTCCTGGCATGTGAAAACTCCCAAACCAGAAAATTTAAGGGAAAAAACAAACCCCAAGCTGAAAACCAACAAGGCTCATAATTGAATGGAAAGAATTAGAAATAATACCGCTGCTGCTGCCAGTGACAGCAGAGTAGGGAAGGTTCAGCAGCTCAGGGCTTGCTCTAGTGCCCTTCACTGGTCTTTCCTGCTGGCTCATTAGGTAGAACTCTCACAAAACAGTCAAAAACGGTTTCCCCTTAGAAAATCCGTTCAGCAAAATTATCCATCCACGAATAAATGTCAAGACAAATCTTTTCACCTTGCCCAGGTCATTCTGATAATGTCAAGCCAGTGCGTTCCAGTCCTCCTGATGATTTGTTCCAGTGACAAAATGCCCTGCTTCACAGCTTTCTCTGTTAAATTCCATTTTGGCTTTATGCAAACATATTAACATTCATTTTCATTTAAATGGACCTTGCAATTTGCAGCATTAGTGCTTTGGCTTCAACATTTTTAAAGCCAAAAGTGTGCCGCCTACTTTGCTGTGGGTTGCTTTGGCATTACTGGATGCAAACAACCATCAGTATTATCACCAAGTTTGTGAAATGCGTTTGTCCAGCACTAGGCTGTAGTGAGAGTTTTTAAAAGAGGAATTTTGCAGTAAAATCTCAACCTTTTTGACTGTTTGTTCCATTTATGCATTAAAGAGCTTGGAAACAACAGAACCTGCCGTGTGATGGAAGATCTTTCTTTCACGTCCCTTCAGTTGCAAACACAGACACATGGTTTGGCATTCAAAAGCCTTCAGTCAATTAGCATTTTGGTGCTAATTTAGCAAAGATTTTTGGCATGTCCCAGTTCTGCTGTCCAAGCCTTCCTTTGCCTCCCTCAGCCTGATCCCCTCCTGAGCTCACTGCTCACGTTTCATCCCTCAGCTCCTTCAGTCTGGTGGGGTCACCTCCCTTCTTCCCAACTCCCTGGACCTTGCCTTTCTTTATACCTGCCTCCTGCCCAGCTGGAAAGTGGCACATGGGAGATCCATGGCTCATCTTGCTCCGTGTCCTGGGTGGCAGAAAGTATCAGGGAATCCAGCTCACTGAGTGTGCCAGTTTGGCCAAAATCCAGCAATATATCCTCTGGGAGAAAACCAGGTTACAACCACCCTTCCCCCCAGCAGGTTTGGGAAAAAAAAATTTTTCCTCAAAGGAAAGTGAAAGAGATAAAACCTATTTATTAACAAACACACAGGAAAAGTATAATAATGCTAAATATTAAAAACCCTCGCTATAGAGAGAAACTCTCGGAAGAAATTAGAGTCCTCTTGTAGGTGTTGTCCCTCCTTCTTGGAGCTGGTGTGGGGGGTGGCCTTAGGCCCCCTCTGGACGTGAAGAAAAGTTCTCCCAATGAGTTCTGATGTTGTTGAAACAGTCCAGAAGAGTAAAAAAAAAGGGAAAAAAACCCCCAAAGTCCCAGGAAACATGCTGGAGAAAAAGGGAAAAAATAAATTGAAGAGATGGCTGAAGAAACAGGCAGGGTGCTCCCTCTGTGCTACCACAGCTGGATAACTCAGAGGAGTCTCTGTCTCTATGTCCTTGGGAACTGCTTTGAAAAGTTCGTTTGGTTTGGTTTTTTTTTTCTTCCCCTCTCAAGCTCAGTTTAAAGGCGCAGAAAAGGCACAAAATTAATTTTTCGGCATAGAGCCGTGATAGGGGATACACATCATGGAGTCACCCAAGACACTGGGTCATTGAGGGGAGAGCATTTCCCCTTTCTTCCTTTCCTTCCCTTTCCCAAGCCCTGCACTGAGTCTCCAGCTTGACATTGTAAGAAAGGTCCCTCACAACCAAAGCATCAGAAGGGCTTTGCAGCTCTTCTGAAACAGCAGCCGAGGAGGTGTCACACAGCAGGTACAGAAGGAACCTGGCAATCCCACCCTTGGCCTTTTTAAGTCTCTGCACTGGAAAGCATCTCTTGTCCTTGTGGATGAGAGGATCTCATCCCATGCAGGCATTAGTTCAGTGTCTCAGAAAAAAACCCCCATCTTCTCTTTCCTGCAGTCTCCTGAAATCCCCACTCTCAGATGGGGAGGGGGACACAAGTCTGAATGCCTACAAATAACACCAGCAGAGGAGTATTCTTCCAAAAAGGAGGTCTGCAGAGGCACAGCCCTCCACACTGATGAAGGGCCCTTTCCTCAAAACCAGTGCTCTAGGGAAGCAGAGGAAGTTAATGCCTGTGCTTCAGACAGTCTGAGACATTCATTTCTGCTAAGTACATGTGGGAAATATTAGATATCAATGCAAATTCTTTCTAGCAAGCAGCAATGTGGTCTTAATTAGTAAGATTTAACTCTGTAAAAATGAAGAAATTTATCTTCCCTGCTCAGTGCTTACTGCACAGCTGGCTGTGATAAGTTGCCTGCATTTTAAGACCAGCAAATTAACTTCTTTATGCAAGCCCCTCTTGCAAAGTGCCTGTGCTGATGGCAGTGAGACACTTATTTCTCATGAAAGCACCTGCTCCACTCCTTCTAAGGGATGGGTGCGGAGTTCCACACAATTAAGTTATTTTTGCACTTTTCTGTGCACAAAAAAAAAGTGTCTCTCTGAACTCGAAGAGGTTCTCAGAAGGCAAAACTCTCTTCTGCCAACTCAAAACCCAGAGCCACGAGCTGGAAATGCAACCTGGAACTGCCTGTACTCTTGGTCAGCCCATCAGACTGGATTTGCCTCTTTCTGGCCAGAGGGGGGACCATTTTTCTTTCTGCTTGGGCAACTGGGACAGCAATAGATAGAGTTGGAACTACTATGGCAGCCACCGAGGTGCAAGGTGTGGGGTGAGGAGGGAAACCTTGTGAATCGCATCCTTCCAGGAGTTGCAGATTTCCCCTTAAAAAAACGAGGGAGAGTAGGGATTTCGTTTATATCAAGACTGATCTCTGAGACTTGCAGCTTGGTGGGGACAGCCTTGGAGGTGAGTCAATCCCTGATTTGCTCCAGGCTGTGATGAAAATTGCTATGCAAGCTCCAGGGCTTCCAGCTATTGCATGTTCCTCCCTGGGGAGCGCTGCCGGGTTTCTCTCTGGAGCACGTCAGGGTTTGTCTTACACAAACCTTTCCTGCAGAGCTTAATGCAGTCTGGGGCTGGCTTGGTAATGGTGCTTCTGATCCGATGCTTTGGTAAGGCTTTCCTGAAGGTAAAAGGTTAGGTTAGTGAATATTTGAATATGTAAATTGGGAGATCTTAATTGAAAAACAATTTTCTCCTGCATTCACATAAATAATTATGTTTTCCCACATGGGTTCCTATTCATGTAGCAATATATTTCCCCCCGAAAGCCAGTACTGGCTTTATGAGACACGTCCTTTTGCTAAGGACAAGCTCATTTTCCCCAATATTTGACTTGGTGGGCTTTTTAATGCAGATGCCCACTTAGAGTTTTCAGCCTCCTCTGTATGTTTGTTTTAAGAAATCTCAAATGAACAAATTTGTTGTGACATTCCCTACGCTCACAACAAACAGCACACCCACTGAAGTAGAACTAAGTGAGCTGGCAGAGGAGCTTTTGTTTTGTTCTCAACAAAACCCAAAAGTTTGAACAAAAAAATGGAGCTTTGAGGGGACAAAAAAATCTACTTATGAATTTGCTTCAGCAGACAATGTGGGAAAGTATTTTAAGTCAGGAAAACATTTTCATTTCACAGTATCATTTCAGCTGTGTCAAATGCTGATCATTTCTGAATTGCATTTGTAGTTTAGGATTGTCTTTGAGGGAGGAAGAAAAAAGAACAAAGGAGAAATGAACTGGGCTGAAAAGCTGTTAAGTAAGCCCTCCCATCTGAGATCAAGCAAAACAAATTCAAGATAAGCTTAATTATTTCATGCATCTTTTGTTTCAGACACTAAGGTGAATGTCTCTTATTAAGACAGGACAGCTTCTTTCTTCAATTAATACAAAGAAATAGGTCTGTACACAAGTTCGGGAATTCTTCCTTGCCTTTCATCTGATGTTCCCTGCAGGTGTGTGTTGGAGTTGGACAGCAGGAGTGAGACACAGAGGTACAGCAATCCTAAAAATCAGCTCTGGACAGGGGGGTGAGCATCTGCTGTCACCCTCAGGCAGGATGAGCTCTGCCTTACGTCCAGCTGAGCACACAGGGGCTTCAGGCCATTGGCTCTAGCTCTGTAGGGCTGGGGGAGCTGCTTGTGGAAGCCCTCAGCCCCACGTCCCAAAGCCTCCCCAAACCTACCTACGTGTGCCATCCCACGTGGGGCCAGCAATGCCAGAAGGGGGAGGGCTGGGATGCGAGGATGTCCTGGATGCACATTTAGGGATGTGACATGAAGGTCTCTGGCTCCATCATGCCACCTCTGGAGCCATATCCCAGAAATGCCTAAGAGACTCAGGCAGGGGGAAAAGCAGCAGGATAGGCTGTACAATGTGCCGAGACTGCCCTGTGGAATGTGATTCTGGGTGCTTCTGCTGCTCCAGCTGTGGTAGCTGTGGGTGAACTCGATGACAGTGGGAAGACTGGTGAGGGCAGATCCATGGGATGCAGCATGGCACCCCCTCAGAAGGTTCTGGGAACGCAGGGAGAGCTTAGTGCTGGACCCAGGAGGCAAAGAAAGGGCTGCCAGTTCTTGTTGCATGGGCATGGAGGTGAGGGAAAATTCACAGTGAAAATTATCCAGAGGGATGCAGGGTACAGAGCTCTGTCCATCTCCTTGTCTCCATGTTCATGCCTTCTAGAAGAAAGCTTTTCCTGATGGATGCAACCACATTTGGGAATAAACCCTTGGGTCTTCCAGTAAGGTTTCCCCACGTGAGGCCCCCATCTGAGCAGGGATTTCCCTGTGCAGGTGTATCCCTCAGACACAACACCTTTGACCCCACACCTTCTGGGCTCTGCTTTGTCTCTCTCTGATTCTTGCTTCCCTCATGCACATATTCCGTGTAAGAACATGAGGGACAGTGGCAGCAGGATATGCAGGGATTTGAAGAATCCATTAACACCGATAACATTAATTACACTGCAAAACAAAGCATCCATGAAAACATATCCCACGGGATCTAAAGCAAAGATTCATTAGCTCAAGCCAAATAACTCTTCTCCGAGCTGCCTGCCAGGGACAGCACTCTGTGAGTGGCAGCTGAAGAAAAATGAATTTATCCAGGCCATGAGGAGCCACTGCTCCTCTCAGAGTTTGTCACCGAAGAGGGGCAGAGAGACTGGAACTGCACAAGTCATTAAGACCGCTGAAAGTATAAGGAAAGGTCCTGGAAACAGGAAAGATCTTTGGTTTTGTATGAGGCACCCGTTTGATCAAACAGAGGCTTTAGCATAATGCCAGGCGATTAAGCAGCACGAGTCCCCAGGACATAGGTGATTGCAGCTGGAAATCAGTGCAGAGCATGAAATGCTAATGAAAGCAGAATTGCTGGACAGGATTGAATAACTGCTCATAACTGTTTTCCTACTGGGAAGGCATAAACCCCCCCCCAGGAAACAGCAATCTGTCCAAAACAAAATTATTTCCTGACTTTCACCAACTAGTAGATGCTGTAAGGCTGGGAGATGTGGATCCCTAACCTTTCCAAAGAGTTGTTATCTAAATTTTCTTTGCTGCAAGTCAGCACTTTCTCCTTAGCCATAAAAGCAGCTAATGTGGGCTTGTCTCCTATTACATTTTTGGCATTAATAGTATCTCCTAATGGCCAGTTTCACAGGCTTCTTTGATGGGGGAACAAGAGGGAAAAGGATGAAATATCTAGTTTTTGTAAATTTGGGGCTGTTCTTCTTTGTCTTGGATTGTCCAGTGACCAAAAAACTGACAGTGTGGGTTGAGCTTCTGTCAAAAGGTCTCCTAGAACTCCAGAAAAGAACCAGCTCTGAACTCTCATGGCATTGAGGAGGTGTCTGCAGAAATCAGCCCCACAGGCAGGAGAAGCATCTCTGGGCCATACACCAGGAACACCTGGAGCAGGATGCAGCTGTGGGGGGAGCATACAGGGAAGAAGAAATCCAGGCTGCAGGAGTTTTCTCTGAGAGAAAAGCAAAAATCTCTGTTGCAAAGTCCAGTGACACCAAAGACAGGGCTCAGCCTGGGGCTCAAGTGAACAATTCTGGACATTTTTTCTACAGTGCTCAGGATTAGGTAGGTGGTTGGAGAAGTTCTTTCCATGGCTCTGTGGGCAGCACAACAAATGCAGGAACTTTATTTTTCCAAAGAAAGGAAGAACTTTCTTCTCCCAAAAGAAGCTTGGCATTAGATAATGCAGGTTTTCTTTGGCCCAGGTAGAGAAGGCAGCAAAGCTGAAGGTGAAAAATGACCTAAAGCATAGAGTGGGCAGGAAGAGCTCTTCCATAGCTATTTTTACCCTTTTGGCACCCACCTTTTCTTGCTCTGAGTGTGCTCTTTTCTTCATCTTCATCTTCATCTTCATCTTCATCTTCATCGTCATCGTCATCGTCATCTTCCTTAGAGAAGGAAGCAGCACGAGGATGCTGGATATTCACAAAGGGCTTGGAACAGCACCTCATGCCAAAAATACCCAAGAAGAGCCAGCTGAATAGCAGCCAGAGAGACAAATTCCTTGGAAAGGGAGGCAATGGGGAGGAAAATGCTTGGTAATGTAATTTCTTTTTAAATAATTCTGTCTCTTTTCCAGTCACCTGCTGGGATGGCTGGGGCTGAAGATCCTTAGACATGTGACAAATACATTATAACAAAAAGAGCCCAACAGCATAAGAGGGTAAGCAAGCAGATGGATGAATAGGTGGATGGGCAAAGGCTTGCTAATCTCAGGAGCTAGGGCAGGTGTTTTATCCATTGAAACTTGTCCTCAGAGTGCCCCAAAAGCACTGGGTGGGAGTGTTAATGCAAAGTGCATAACTAGATGTGAACCACGGAACAGGGCATGGAGAGATTGAAGATAAAGACATTTCTTCATCACAGCTGAGTGGGTTTAGTGGCCAAGAAGTGACTTTAATCCACAACCCTAAACAGCAGCAAACCCAGGGGGTGCTGTACCTCTGGCTGGGCAGAGCAGGAGGTCAGAATTTCCCTGTGGCAGGGAGGGGGATGCCAGGCTGAGGATGCAGAGGGTTGGTCTGTCAGCCCCAGGGTTTCATCTCGCCATTGAAATGGATGGCAGCTGGCCATCTTCCATCTGGATATCAGTCCAATTCCTTGCTCTGCCACTCGGGCAAAGCATGCTGAGAGGGCACCTGGCAGCCTGGACATGAAGGGTGTAAACCCTGGGGTTGAGATGGGCCACGATTCAGGACTGAAGGGGCCACAAAACCTAAAATCCAAGCAAGCCCTTGTGCTTCTCATTACCTCGTGATGTCCTGGAAACAGCCAGGAGGAAACAAAAAGCCTGTCACACCAATGGAAATTTGATGGCCTGGGTCTGGGCCATCCTTAAGTCAAGGTTGCTTATGCTACTCCTTGAAAGGATTTCTGAAATGAGATCTGTAGGAAGTTGGGAGCTTGTCTGGCACTTGGGGAAGATGTATAAATGCATGAGATTGCCAGAAATAGCCCAGAGTCTTTCCAAAACAAGCAGACTTCACTCAAGTGCACCGTGTCACCAGGAAAGCAGAAGGGATTTTTCTGCAGATGGGTTTGCAGTTTATGAACTCGTTGGAGAGACAATGACTGCTGGCCTGTCCACCCAGGCCAGAGCCCCTCAATACAGCTGAGTGCACACTTAAGCTGGCTTATTTCCAGGGGCATACACAGGGAAAAGAGGGCCTGCCTTCTCTCAGCTAAGAGTCAATTGCCTTGCAGTTTGGGTCTTAAGGCTTGGGGAAATTTGCCAAGACACTGGGAACGATCTCGTAGGGTAAGTGCTGATGGGATCATTAGATGGTCTGGGGAAGTCCTCAGCAAACTGAGCCTCAGTTTCCCTACTCTGAAGAGTTTCAAGCCTGGTTGGAGGCACTGTGGAAAGCAAAGTTGCATCTGTCCTTTGTGTCAGCAATTTACCATGTCTGAATAAAGGTGCAGAGAAACCTGTCTGTCCAGCAAGCCTGAGCTGCCGAGGCAACAGCTTACACAAATCAAGTTCTCTGACACAGTTCTGAACAAGCACTTGGGATAGATTATTCCAGCTTCCCTTACTCTGCAACAATGACTAATGCAAGGTTTAGGTGATCTTTAAAACAAGGCTTTCATACTGCTGTCCATGGCACTGAAACCGTGGAGATTGATTGCAGATGCAGCAAGCGGCTTTGACAAATGAATGTTCCAAGTATAAACATTTGGAAAGTCAACAAAGGTAATAAATCTGTGCAGCGTATGGGAAAAAAATAGCTGAATAAAGGTTTTGGGGGATGTTTGGCCTGGACACTGCAGAGCTCTGACTGTTCTGGAAACAGCTATCATTATTACACATTGCTTTTGATTGCTTTATTTCATCACACAGACCCACAGGCAAAGCACGATGTGCTGCAGTGTGCATTTAACTGGGAAGTGGAAAAAAATATGCGGGGTTTTTTTCCATCTTCTCCTGCTTGGTTTATCTAGGAGAGCCTGTAAGATTTTTGAAATGGGATATTAGATGTCCAAGTCCCATTTTTGAACTGATCTATGAACAAAGCTGAAAAGATTTTGTAAATGTCTAAAGGTGCAAGCAGATCTGCATCCTTAGGCTTTTGGGGTGCCCAGAAGGATCAGATGTACCAACTGGTATCTAATCTCTGGGTGCCTTTTGGATATCTCAAAAGCTTTCCTGCATCTTACAGCATTCTTAATGATCCGAACTCCAGCTGACCAGAGCCTTAGCTAATTCCTGAATTACAGGTTTGTCCATCTTCAGACCTGATGATAAAGCTGCTCTGCAAACCAGGATTTCTGTGCAAGATGCAGAGGTTTAAAAAAGCATATTTACAGTTCCAGATCCTTGCATAATTTCTCAGAAGTGCTCAGCTACACAGCTCTCCCCAGCAGAGCCAAGGAAAAGTGAAGTTGCACTTGGTAGCAGACTCCATCCCAGAAATTTAATAACACTTATTCTTATGGGCATGTCAGAAATTATAGGCTCCAATCTGGTGCTCCTGAAGTCACTGGAGAGAGGACAATTAGCACTAAGCTGCCTCTGTGAGTCCAGCATTGCATTATTAAAGCCTTCTTTGCCTCTGGATTTAGGGACACTGCCTTGCAGTCATCTCAGTGATACAAAAATCTTCAATGACAAATGTCAACAAGCGGCACAGAATTAGAGCACTTTGTTAGGGACTTGTTCCAGTTTTTATTTTGCTTCTCCCTGTTCCTCCCTTGTCGTCCCCCAGCCCCCACCCCGTGCATGAGTTTCCATAGAAACAGGATGAACAGGTTCCTCTGCAGCCTCCAGTGGGATTCAGGCAGCAGCAGAGATTCTGTGTGTTTGTTGTAAACAAAAAAACCACCTTTGTCAAAATCAGTGTGTTTCACCTGAGAAAAACACCAGCAAGCTGCCACCCTGCTCATGAAAGAGTTTGTGTTTTCTTCCCCGGCCCAAGAGGTGCTTTCTGCTGTAAAAACAGGGAATGTGGGTGCACGGAGTTCCCTCCCCACAGCCAGCTGCCCGTGTGTGCCAGGATGCACAGAGCAGGATGCACAGACAGCCTGGCACGGAGCACAGACACTCCCTGCAGGAGCCAGCAGCCAGCTCAGACAAGGCAAGCACTGGCAGGGCTCTACTGTGGAAACCCACCAGAGCTGGAGAGGAAACAGTCCCGTTTCCTTACAAACCCACACGGGGGAAGGCACAGCTGGTGTTGCAGTGCCGTCAGGATTTCACCTCCCATCTCTTCATACAGCTCTTCACTGGCACATTTCTGGCTACTCTGAGACAAAGCATCAACTTTTATTTTTTATTAAATTACGGTAATTGCATTTCAGCTGGCATCTTAACCGAGGAACAAACCCGTATTGTTTTAAGATTTTGTGGAGCACTTAAAAAAATAACTTAATAATAAGATTGTTCTTATTCTCTTGTCAAGAAACAAACTTTATGTTTAATGTCCACATGGCCAAAGATTTGAGGTCAATAGCTTCTCTCACAAAATCTTCGCTCCCACTTTTCAAAGCCAACAGTGATTTTTAAAAGGAGTCTTGATCAAGTTCAGTTAATTCTGCTGTTTTATGATAACTATTCTAAAGTAACTCACACTTCCACTTCTTCCACTCCTTCCACCTCCATTTTCTTTAAATGGAAATCTCTTTCTTTTAAAAAGCACCAGTTAATTGCAGTGCACTATGACATCAACCTCTGCAGACTTGAAGGCACCAGTTCACACACGGCAGTACCTACAAAGCACAAAGGATTCCACTAAACAAAATTCATTGTGACATTCTGCCAATTATAGTCCCTTCAAAGCTAAAAACTCCAGTTTTCTGGGCCATGCCAGGAATATTTACAGGGATTGGACTCCTCACAACTTATCAGCTACTACAATTTTCCTATTTTTCACTTGGTGCAGAAATAAGCCTTGTATCTTAACAGAAGATTTGCATACATGATAAATGGAAAGGCAAGGAGGAAACGAATTAATTCTGATTTGTGACTCTACCTGGAGGTCATGAGCTTGCCAAAGCCATCTAACAGCATCACAAAAAAACAAAACAAAAAAAAAACCCAACTCTTCAAATGCAGTCTGCCCAGAGTCCTGACCCCACCTTTTGATTTTATTTTCTGAAATCCAATATATCCATTTGCTATTGACAGTCATTCTCTCAGAGAATGACCCTGTTATTTCAGGGAAGCCCCAGACATAAGAAATTCCAGCAGACAGAGCCAGGTTACCCATGAGAGCTCTGTGGTTCCTTTGCAGAAGGATGAAGAGTTCTCTCTCAGAGCCACATTTCCCACTCTCTCTCTGCTGCTATCTCCAGCTGCCTCCAGCTACCTCCAGGTTTCTCCACGGCACCCTCCCAGGCCTGATAAAGGAATCCAGCTGTAAAAATCTCATGACACACTGACGGAGTGCTGCAGCTGCCTTCAGCCACGGCTCCATGATGGGAGCTGCTCCCTCTCCTCTAAGGGTACAAACCCAGACCCTCTGGATTGTTCAGAATCTAGGCACAGCTGCTGCTCAGAAATTTTTTTCCCTTTCCCCCCAGTGCTGTGTCTGGATGTAGACTGCTGCTCCTTCCCTAGACAATCTGCTATGTGGAGAGCTCAATTTTGTAAACCATTTGTGCTGTGTTTGTAAACTGCAGGTAATTTCTGCTCCTCTCTCCATGAAGGTTTTGATATTAAGATGCCAACATTTCAGTCTGGATTGACTGCTAAAAACCATTTTGATCTGTTTTGCTGAAAAACCATCTGCAGATGAGAGATCTGTTCTGCATTTTCATCTTCTGTCTGCCTGCCAGGTGACCTCCTTTGTATGACAAACGGTTCATTGTGGCTCCAAGATGTGCAGAACATCCCTTTTGCTCACAGATCCCATTCTGCCTGTGACCCTGCAGCCATTGTGCCTTGCTTTCCACAATTCTTTCACTTGTTAAGGTTTTATCTCTTGATTATCCAGTCTAATTTCAAATTTAATCTGCCACAAATTTTCAGGACAGCTCATCCCCTTATAACATAATGATCTGGTAAAGCTGTGACAGGCATATTTATCCAGAAGAAGCATCTAATCCCCAGGAAAGTTAATGAGCACTTCCACTTTTGCCACAGCAGCATAATGAAAAGCACACATCCCACTGTTAAATGAGCTGAAATATCGCCATCCTGGTAAGACAACACTACAGTGGTGCTCAGCTTTCCTCAGTAAAATCATGGCTAATGACCCAGTTCTTTACATGGCTGCATTGAAATGGGAGCATCCAAGACATCACCATTTTTATTTACTGGAAACTGGACTCTCCTCCATCCTTTGCAAGGGATTTGCATTTCAGTGACAGCTCTGAGACCAAGCACATCCTTTATTCCCTGTAACTGCCCCTGCTGGCTGGTGAATACCATGATTAAAGACCATGAATACCTTGTTACAGTGCTTTGTGGATGGAAAGCTTTTGTTTTACTGAGGAAACAGAATGCCAAACTTCTTTCCCCAACTCAGTTACCTGCTCTCTTTTCCTGTTCAAATGACAAAAACCAGCTCAGCATTTGCAGAGCTCCCAGCTTTGCCTCTGCCTTCTCCATGCTGGAGGGGCTGCTGTGATCTTCCCTGCTCATATCCAAGGCCATAATCACAAATGCCACCATCACCAGACCTCATGCACATTTCACACTCTGTTCTCCGGGGCTGCCCCACTCCAGATGCCTCACATCATTATCACTGCCTGGTCAGTGTTTTTAACGTGACAAGTCATGATTTTGCACCTCCAATTGCACCAGAGGTGGATTGCCTTTTGTTCCCATGCCATCTCTTTCACTGGATTTCCTTTAAGGATGATTGCTTTGCAAGGAAGTTCAGCAGCATCATCCATCCAGCAAGTGTTTCCTCCCCATACAGAGATTGTTCCTCCATCTCATCAATAACAGATAAAAATTTCTTTCTTTCTTTTTTTCCTTTCTTTTTTTTTTTGCAAAATCTGTTTATATTTTGGGCAGATTCAGCTTTTGGGTTTTTTTTGAAATCACTACTACTTTCTGGCCCAAATCAAGAACTTTGGGCAGGAAGCTGGTGCTTGCACTCTCTGGAGAACAGACACCAGCATTTGGCTGTGTGTCTAGTGAAACAAAGACCTCAAGGTGTATCTTGGCATCAACAAATCCATGTCAGATTTCCCTCTTTAAGTAATGCCCAAGGTTCAGTCTAAGATACACTGCTGGATTACAGCTTGCAAAAAGCCTGCCTTTGGTTTGAACCAACCTGTCACACTCACTCATCACTTTTAAAACACTCTTAAAACTATTGTGCTTCCCAGGCTAACACAACAGCTTGCTCACAGCACTTTGGGGTTTAATTTCAATCAGGATTCCTTGAAATTAATTCAAGCAAATTTCATTATTCATGCTGCTCTTTGGATTGTCACTATTGATGGTTTATCCTCTGTTCATGAGCAATAAAACATAGCTTTCTAGCCCCAGCAGTTCAGGCAGTTCCCACTCCTATCTATTTACTCTATACCGTGATTGCCATTTCTTGTAATTTCATTAAAGCACAGGAGGTTTGTGGGGGTGCTTTATTTTCTGCTATGATGGTGTTAAAAATCTCTTCCAGAAACACAGTGTCAGAAAAGAAGGCTTTTTCTGGTGATTTAGTTGATGGATTTTTTTGCTTGCTTGCTTGCCTTTTTTTTTTTTACCCCTTTATCTTTAATCTGCTATAGAAGTTCTCCCAGCTCCAGGTGAAATTTCTTAACTCTCTCCCAGCAGTGCTGCTGGCACACAATTAAATCTTCCTTGGCCAATGTACTCCAGGGCTTTTAGAGGTCAGATATAAAAAAGATCTTCTGTCATTCTCTTCTAAACTGATTGCATTTCCTCCCTCAGATAACAGAGAACTTTTTTTTTTTTTTTTTTTTTTTTAAAGAGTCCCTCTTTGCTTTCACTGCTTGCTGACAGCTTTCCTGGAACTGTAGTGTCTACGTGAAGTTAATTCCTTGGATAGCTGAAATTACAGCAGTTCACTCCTCTCCCCCACTACCCTTTTACACTATTAAAGTTTTGCTATGGTCTAGCAGCCACAAAAGGCTTGTCTGGAGCCTGTGCTGGAACATTTTCCAGGAACCACCCATTTTCCTGCACACTTTTTCCCTCTCCTGGGAGGTGAGCCCTATTCCAGCAGACAACACCCAAAGATTTCAGTACATTCCAAACTGCTGTAATTTTACTGAGGCTCAATCTGAGGCCCCCTTGAGCCGGGCTCCTGGCATGCAAAGGGTTTCTGCATATTTACTTACCCTGAAAGGATTTCTCTTCCATTCACTTCCTCTTTCCCTTGAAACCAGGCAAGCACGTGGCTTTCACAACATCCTGCAGCTTGAGCTTCACAAACCCAGAACATGCTGGATGAGGTTTATGTCCTGATAGTTTTTGCATCTACCTCCTTTTGGCTCCATGTGTTGCTTCTTCTGCAATTTGAAAATTAAGGGAAATTCCGGCAACCCCTACCCTCATTTCCATGACCTGCCAGTCATCTCTCCCTCTCTCTTCCCTCTTCCCCAGCCACCAAATCTCACACTCTGCTCCAAAACCTCCAGAGCCTGTAGTCTTATTGCTATTTCAGGAGAAGAAGTGGAGGAGCGAGCCCCTGATGTACAAACAAACACCCCTGCAATGGATGAGCCAGTGGAAAACCATGAGTGTGCGTCCAGTTTAACACAGATGGGAGATGCCAAGTGCTGTGGACAGTCCAAAAAGTGAGGTCAGTTGTGAATCACAGTGGGTATGCCCAGTTATGTGGAGGAAGTTATGCCTAGGGGCCAGGGAGAAGGATGAGGGAACACTGATGAGCAGGAAAAGGTCTGTGATGTGTGGGACAGAGAAGGAGAAGGAACATCAGACAAAACAGCAAATGTAATGGAAAGCTAGAGAACTGGAGGAAATTCCTGGTGCCAGCACCACTTTCTCTGTTACAAAAGGACCTGAACAAAAGGGAAAAAGAACTTTTACCTTGGTCTGACTTGCAGCATTCGTGGTACTTCACGGACTGCAGAGGGACTTAATTGTACCAGACACCTTCAAGTCACGGCCTGCCAATTCTCAAAGCTATCAAGTCGTCCCCTTTAGGATGAATAAAAGGACAGGGATTTCCACTCCTCTGGGAAAAAACTATTAGATACTCTTTATTGAGGAGAATTTGACAGCTGGAGTAAAACAATTTCAGTGATGACCTTTCCCACCCCACTCCCCTTGGGATTTTCTTCTGAACTCTCCACCCCCTTCCCCTTCACATCAGTAACACACCAGTCCCATACTGCCAGGCAGGCTCTCATCCTGCTAAACGTGCCAGAATCCTCGACCAAGGACACAGCAGCTTTCTGGCTTTCCATTCATGGTCCCTCCTGCAGGTTTCCTCAGGACACAAAGACAACCTCTCCATCGAAGCCGTGCAAACCCAGCAGCACTCTGCCAGGGAAGGTGTGTTTGTGGAGCATCCTCCCGTCTTGCCTGCAGCATCACAGAGCCCCGGGGTGTGTGAGGAAGGACGGCGTGCCTTGGAAACATCATCAGATTGCATTTATCTGCTGACAGGGAACCAGAGTGGTGGCATCATTCATGTTTATGCCATGTCTATTCCTCATTCTGGGAAGCGGAGCAAACAAATTAATTGAATTTCACTGCATCACCGGTATGTAATAAACTCATCTGATTGTTAGTCTCTTTCATAAAGACCCAGTCCCCAGAGTCAAGATATGACAGAGCTAAGCCTTGGGAATCAGGCAGGAAAAGGAGGTTCCTTGGATGCCACAAATCCAGAAGACACGGAAAAGGCCTCATCTTTTCTAGATATTTATTTTTCAGTTCAAAGCTGGTTAAATTAACCTCTTGAATCAAGACCTTCTGAGTCAGGATCTCAGAAAATATCCCAGAAAGTACTGTCTACTTCAACTCTGTCTTGCTCATTATTCTCTCTCCCAAAAGAGAGACTGATAAATGTATGCAGGGAATTCCTCACAGGAAAAAAAAAAGGAATGGGCATGAGGTCAAATTGCATCATGCACTGGTCACTACAGATCCCACAGTCCTAGGCCAAAATAATCTGGATTTTTTTTCACTTAGTGGAATGTTTTTCATTAGCTATTTTAAAACAGAACAGATATCCTTTAAGAAACCATAAAAGAAAAACAAATGGGGCAGTAGGAGCAGATCACAGCTCCTGGGAGGCTGTTGGGGCTCCTCAGTCATGAACTGTCCTGATCCAAGCTCTGAGGGACAAGGAGGTAGATTCAGATCAGCCAGGATTGTAAAGATGGGCTGGGGCTGGAGCAAGAGTCAGGGATTTCCTCCACAGCACCAAAGGGAGGAGGGTAGTAAAAAGAAAACCAGAGAAAAACCCCCAAAATAGCAAACTGAATCTGATGTCTCATACTAATAACACCATTATATTTTAAATAGAAGGGGGAATTCCTGCAAGTACACCATTTCATTGTTTCAAAGAGTTCTTAAACAAGAGCCAGAAGTAACAGAGGAGATGGCGTTCCATTTTCCACCAGACCTTTCAAAAAATTAGCAGTTCTTAAAATTAAGGCAGTAATTCTCAGCATGGCTGATTTACATTAGTACAAGATGGGACAAAGTTTGGTTTTTTAATCAAACCTGCTAGCTAAAGCTGTAATCCCACTTCAGCAAAGGGAGGGGGTGAAGAGCAGCATCTGCTCACATCCAAAAGCAACATTTGAAAGGACGTGAGAGTTCACAGCAGGACCTGAATTGTCCCTGTGTTTGCTTATCCACTGGCCTGCTAGAGGGACTGGGCCAGAAAGTGAATCTATCTGTTTACTCAGGGGTATCAGCAGAGAAACTGAAATTATTTATCTAGCTGGCTGGCTTATGGAGGTCTGCAGAGATCAGTACTGAACCTGAAATTGCCTGTCAGCCCATCTGCGCATCACCAGCACAAAGACCCAGAGGGATCAGTACCAAATTCAGAATTATTTGTCTATTCACTCTTCAGCCTGTTTACTTGCCCAGCTCTGAGGCAGGAAGCAGACCAGCAGAAACACGCAGTACATCTCAGGCTGGGTCAGCCTGCTCCTGGGCAGTGTAAAATGCTACCAATTCTCAGAGTTGCAGTTGTTGGAGCCTTCAAAATTTACAGTGGAATTGCTAAAACACACTGGTTTCATGATGTGCAGGACCAGTGTGCATTAAAAAAGGTACTACATGGGCCCATTTCCTCAACTGTTTAAAGTATTGGTCCATTTATACCCAGCCAGTCGCTCCATCTGATCCCATCACCATTTCCTCGTGTGCCTCCCTGCACTGAGGGAGTGGTGAGGAAAGGGTGTGGGGTCTAGTGGTGAGTTTTTTATTGTGAATAAGAGATCCTCTGTCCCTATGGGATATTAGTGGCCTGTTTCTTGGGCTTCTCAAATAAAACCACAGCACCTCCCTTTTTTGGTTGTCTGGAAAGGAAGACAGGAGTGTGGGGCCACATCCCTGCAAGGGATGCAACAGACCACAGTCAGTCTTTCACCTCCACATCAGTTTCTTGTCACCTCCTGTGTGAGAGGGGCGCCTGCAGGTGCTCAGTGCCACAAAATGTCACATTTGCCTGGTGCCTGACAATTGCAATTTGGCTGGCAGGTGAAAAGGATGGGTCAGGAGGATTTGTGAGCTGCTCACACAGGACGTTCACCTCTGTCTGTCCTTTTGTTGCCTCGGTTTCTCCACATTTCTGACGTGGAGGGACATCTCTCTTTGAGGAGAACTGAGGCTTATTGTAGTCACCCTCTATCAGTCACGTCCAGAAAACAAAGTGGCCTTTTTCTTGCAAAGTACTTATCAATGCCTATTTTCAACAATCTCCAGGAAAATGATGCCATTCCTGCTCCTGTAAGTGTTAAAGCAGCAGAACTGCTTGACAGTAAGCAGGGAATTCGCTCTCCTGACAAGGTTCCACAGGCACTGAGGTGTGTAAGCAGCTCTTTCATGCCACCCAAAAAAGTTTTGGCTAGTCAATGCTGAAAAAAAAAAAGCCATAATAATGTGTTTTCTTCCATGACAACTCTCTGCTCTCTCTTGGATCTCTGTGACAACAGCCTGCTCCTCTAGATCCAGGCACTAAAAATGTGGAATGGTGCACATGCAGGAATATCACTGAGACTGGGGCCAGAAAGGAGTGCAGGGCTTTGAGACACTTTTCTGTGTGAAAAATAATTGTGAGAAATGGTCAAGCACTGAGCAGCTGCTTCAGGGGAAATTCAAATGCAATTTAAGGAGAATAGAAACGACTTCAAAATGGTTCAGCTTTTGTAGGAGTCCCAGTGAATCACATCTTCGACAGCAGACAGCTGCAACATCTATTGATCAATGTTTTGAGCAAAAAAACCAGAAAGCCATACCCGTATTGATTGGCCATTTGTCATTTGAGATGTGTTTTAAAGACAGGGGAGGAGGCAAGCAGAGCCTTTGCATTCCTGCATGAGAGATGGACTCGTTTCCCCGATGAACCCCGGTGCCTGCAGGCAGAACAGACATGAGCACAGCCAGCTGTGCCAACAGCTGGGCAGAGCTCTTCCTTTACATTTTTTGAATTTAACATTTTGATTCCTCCTGCCACCCCCAAAAAGCTTCCAAAAACTTCCCTGATCCAGGCATCCCCTGCTGCAGTCTCCCCATCCCATGTGTGCTGCACATCTCTGAGGTATTCCCTCCTTCCCCTGCAGAGGGGAAAAGAGGGTGCAGCAGGGGACCTGCAGCCATGGCAGGGGAAAGAGAAGCACAGGGCACATTTCCAAGTAGAATCCCTTTTGTTATTAACCAAAACATTGCCATTTTCAGCAGAACTGTTATCAGTATTCAAATTTGCACCCTTTATTTCCCCCCCTCTTGTTCCAGACTCCCAGGCAGGACAGCACTAAGGAAACATTTAGGAATGAGAGCAAGAGGTGTGGAAAACAACAGGGTGAGTGTGGAAAAGCAATGCTATTATTTTTGTTTAACATTCATATACCACTGAAACCTGGGACAGACAAAATGTAAATGACTTTTATGTCACGAAGCAGCTCCCAGCAGCATGCAGAACTCTTACCCTAGTGGAAGGGAATACATGCATATTCAAAGTCTTTTACCAAAGTGGGGTAGAAAGGAGAAGCAATACTTTCCTTTGACTTGGAATTCCCACTTCTATTCAGCTGGGAATAGAATAATTAATCAAAGTGCTTATTTAAGTTTCTTTCTGCCTTAATCAGAGCTGTGCAAATAAATCATTTTTCCAGTTCAGTAGCTAAACCAAAATAATAATTGTAGAAATATTTTTAAGATTTCTGAAATGAAACGTCAGGCTCCCTCAAATACTTTCAGTGAGCAGAGATATTTGATTTAACTGAAATGAGGTGGTGACTCCTCACTTTAAGTGCTCTTTATTTATTTTAAACATACAGAGATAAATTTGTCCCTAAAAGGTTGTTTTGAAAGGAAAAAAAATCAAAACAAATCTCTTAAAGGAAGTATTCAAATCAACAGCTCTGGCCTAATGAAGAGAAACAGATCCAGACAGGGTGGCTTAAACCTGAGCCTCCCTCTGCCATTCCCAGGCTCATCTGTGGGAAGAGCCAAGGGATGCTCTGCACTCCATTCACCTGTGCCCAGTGGCTAAACCCCTGAAGTGGCAGTGGGATGGATCCAGCGGTGGGCATTAAAATCTGTGATTCAAAGGGAGCACGTTAGGAAACAAGACCCTCTGCACGTGCTGTTGGCAGTGCAGGTCTGACCCACAGCCCCCCAGGGGCTACCCACCCTCACCAAAACCTCACAGACCCAAAATTCACAGAGCAGCTCTGTAGGCCAGGAAAAGTTCCCAGTATGGCTGCCATTCCTACATCACTGTGGGAATTCTGCCTGCTTTATTTGGGTGGCACAAAGTCAACTTAAGCATAGTGCATTTTATTGAAGCAGTGTGAAACAAGCTGATTTTCAGGCACACACACCTCCCTATCTTTGGGTCTAGGTTGTACATGCAAGCTGCAGCACCGAGTACAAACTGAGAATAACTGCTCCATTTAATTTTAGGCTTTAATTTGATTCATTAACTTGGTGACACCTTGAGTGAGGAAAGGTATTTGGTACTCAGTAAGAGGAGGAGGAACATTTTTAGCATGAGGAGAAGAAAAAAGTCATCCAGTCCTCTGGGAAAGACAGGGAGAGAGAAAATGAGAGCAGCAGGTAATTTATTGCTGGTTTAACAAGAAGCTGTAAGCTGAGAGGAGGGGATAAGAATTATAAAGTGCTGTAAAAACAATATCTCTATCGAGGCCCTGATGTTCAGTGTCCAGAGTTATGAGTTTCAGTTCCCTGGCTTGTTTCTTGCTTCTCCTATTTCAGGCATGAAGAAGGACCTGGGAGCTCTAAAAGCTTGTCCCTTTTATTCACCTCTGTGAATTGCTCCCATAAAAAAAAATTACCTTTCCTGACAAGTCTTGCCTCCAGAATGTCCTCAGAGCCTGGCTACTCCCAGCACAGCATAGCAGAGCTCAGGGCTTGATCCTGCAGCCACTGGAGCCTGCCACAGGTGGGATCAGGGAGGTGGTGGCCTGTGGGGTTTGCACATATATTTAGAAAGGATCTGGCAAATCACATGGAGATGTTGCTTTACATCTCAAAAAAGTTCATTTCTTTTTCTTGGAAGCTACTGCTTCCCACAGACCTTGTCTTAGGGATCCACTAAAGACATGGGCATGGGGCAGGGGTCCTGGAGAAAAGTCACTGCCTCCTGTTCCCTGAAAGAGCTTTAGGACTCCAGACATCCTGACTGATCTTCCCAGTCACTGATTTGGAGTTGAAGTGTTTTGGGGCTCTTCTGCCCAATCTCAGATTTGACAACACCCCACACACATCCTTAAGAAAATGAAGATGTTAGTGAATTAAATTCTTAGCTCTCACAAGTGTCCTCTGATACCCCTGGGGACACAACGGGCTGATTCTCATTCACATGAGGGGCTTTTTATGCTGCTGCACTAAAAAAAAATTGCTATCTAGGCTTTGCTGTAAATCCAAATTAGGCCCCTAATGCTGCTGCTGGGGAGAGGATTAAATTTATCACAAGCAGTTGGAATGTAATATTTTGTATTCCTCAAGCAAATCCTTCCAGAGCAGAATGAAAGACCATACATTGTGTATGTAATCCAAATGGAAGGACTTTTTTTTCTTCAGGTTAGACAAACTACAAAAAAAACCCCCAAAAACTGACTCCTTTACAATTTTCCTGTATTGACAGATGCTTTATAATTTATTTTCCCACTGAAAAGATGCCAAAAGAAAACAAACAAAAACTAGTAAAAATAATTACCAAGGCTTCCCGTGGATCCAGAGCCTGATTTATTCATTACAGTGACAAATGACCCTGAGATTGGCTCAGTTGGTCAGAGCAGGGTGCTAATAATGCCAAGGTCATGGCTTCAATCCCATATGGACCATTCACTTAAGAGGTGGGCTTGAAGATCCTTCTGTGTGCCTTCCAAGGTGCTCTTCAGCAAGCCCTCAGCCTCTCTGTACCTGTGCAGAGCTCACAGCCCAGCCTGGCTCCCTCCCTCCCTCCCTCCTCTTGCATGTAAGCAAGTAAAAAGAACTTGTCAGCAGTCCAAATGCTTTCCACTGCTTAATATTTATTCATGCTGATTTGTGAACCAGACACAATAAATACGCCCACCTTCAGCTCTGAATGCCCCCTCCTAGGATGTAGAGCACGCTGCAATCAATAAATATGCAGAACCTGCTGCTTCCCCTGCCACAGGCTTGGAAAATCCACATTCACTTCCTCCAATTCCTACTTCAGTCCTATTTTGGTTCATTTAGTGTTTAAAACACCCAGGCTATTGGGAGGGAGGTATGCTGGAAGGCACTACTACCCAAAAGATAGTCTAAATCTTCTTCATCTTGCTTCTGGCTTTGATCCTGAACATACCAAAGTCAAAGCAAACACTGCTAGAGGTGGTGAGGAGCAGCTCTGAGGGTCAAGAGTGAAAAACTCACTCCAGAACCTAGTCCATGCTCCAGTTGTGGAAAGCCGCATTGAGGGCAGTAGTCCAAAGAGTTCCTTAGTTATCTTAATAGAAAAAAAAAAATCAGAAAGTAAAGCAAACCCCAAACAAACAGCAAACAAAACACACAAGCAGAAAAGGGAAAACCCACCAGAAGAGTTTCTTCTTTTCAAAAACTGACACTGCAATTGCAGAGATGTTCCCAACCACGCTGCTGGATTTATGCTCTGGAAATACCGAGCAGTTTAGCTGGTTTCACCCCCAAGCTGAGGAAAATCCAGCCTAGGACTGGGAGTGACACAGCTAAAGGCACTGAGAGAAGCACTGTTCCTTGCCTCTGCAGAGTGAGGAGCTGACAAATTCTCCATCTGTTTCAGGTAGACTGCACTCAGCTTCTGCTGGCTACCAGAGCCCCATGGGTGCTAGAAATTAATTTATATCATCACTGTAAGAGGCACCAGTGTTTGGACAAACACTTCCTCTTCTGTTCTTGCAGAAGCCAATTTTGGGATAAGGCAAAAAGCATTTCTGTGTAGTCCAAGGGGCTTTTAGGTTTAAAGCTCTGGTCACTGGAGAGATCTAAAGATCTGCGGGGTTTCATTCATTTGTAGCATAGTTGTGGTTGCCTCCAGAAGCCAAGGATCAGAATGAGCTCTGGGTTCAGGAGCTTTCAGAAATGTCAAAGGAGGTTTCATTGTCAGAAAGAATTATCTTTACAAATGTCTAGCAGAGAACAAAGTGAGCAAAATGAGAACCCTGCCTCAAACATGTGTATTACAGATTCCTTGATCATTTTTATCTGCCCATTCATCCATTCCCTCCCCAGGGAGTTTTGCACTGCAGTATGAGCCCTCAGATGTGTCGGGAATACCAGGTGACTGCCTTAACATGCTCCCTTATCACCAAACCAATTGCAGGAGCTTGGAGGGAGCAAAGTTTTCAGCCTTTCTGCGTGCAGAACAATGCTCAGCCACAGTTATTCACACCGTGAGTAATTCACATGCAGACGATTCTGCTTCACACAACTCCTTCAGCACAGAGCATTCCAGGCTGGAAACGCCCACCCGCCCGTGCATAATTGTTAATGGTATTGTTAAAACTTCCATGGTGTTGTTTGTCAGATGAAGACAGGTTACTCATCCCACTGCCAGCAGCTTCCACTGCCAACGCTGTCCCGGGGCAATGTTGAGAAGAAAATGAAGGGAAGACACATCACACCCCCAAAACCTCCTTTATCTCAGCTCTTTCCCAAAGCTGTTTGGGACTTCGAAGTCAAGAGGTGTCCTCTGCAACAAACTTGGGAGAGATTGTCTCAAGTGCTGAAATAAAGGCTGTCTTCCGAGTCTCACCATCTTGATGCTCCTGGCAGCCCCTAGCACTGTGTAAATAAGCAGGGGCCATGCCCAAAAGGTAAATGACAGTGCCCTGGCCCCACTAAATTATTTTTTCATCCCTCATGCTGCTGCTTGGAAATATGAACCATGGCAGGGGGAAGTGTTGATGCTGATAGCCAGTGCCTAGAGCTTGAGCCTTCCTCCCAGCCTCACTTATTTAGATCTAACACGAAACTCCACCCATCAGGCTGGACTTCCCTTCCCAGCCAGAGGAGGGGAGCCAAGCCACGTGTTCGGCCTCCTAAATTTCAAGCCTGTTACCTTACTTTCGAATCTGCTACTGATAAAAGCAGTGTTAGCCAGGTACCAGGTGTGCCCCACACCTGCAGCCTACCTGGTGAGAAGGAACATGGAAATCAGGCTGGCAGGAGAATAGTGTAGCCCTTCAGCTCTTCCTGCTCCTGCTTTGGTTCCTCCTCTTCCTCCTGTTCATTATTTTGCTGTCTCCTCCTCCCGCCCTCTTCCCCAAATACCTCCTCTGCCACTGCAACCTTTACAGACCTTCAGAAATGCTTTCTGTAAAATTCATATAACATTACAAAATTTATTTATACAAATGTGATATAAAGTACATAAAAATTGTTTAGATAGAATTTTATAATAAATTTATATACTTAAAAAAAAAAAGTGGGAGGCAGGATGGAGAGCTTGATGTTTTCCATTTACCCTCTACAGGTGGTCATTGTGGTGCTCCATGGAGGAGCACCTGGAGGTTGAATTTGCTCAGTCAGCTTCTTCCCTGCCTCCATACAGCCTCTCTGCTAGGCACACTAATACGGGAACTTAGGGAAATGGGCATCCAGCAGCTTGGGGGCACAGATCTAAGGACACTTCTTCAACCCCAGGATTGCTTCAATAGAAAAACAAAGCAGTTTAAGAGCTTTGGTCCGAATTGGTAGCATTAAAAAGCAGGGAAAGCTACCTCAGAAAGCCTCTGCCTTTCTTTATGGTTGGTATCCTAGAGCTCTGCCTTGTAATGAAAAGTTTTCTGATTCCCTGCCTCCATCCAGAGCAGGGTCTGTTCCATCCATACCTGCAGTGCTCCTTGCTCCAAGAAGCCTTCATCTCATGTGGGGACTGAACAATTAGTGGCTGCCTACAGAGCACCAAAACCCGGCCCCGGTAATGAAATGAAAGTGAAAATGGTAATTAAGCTTTCCTAACGAGAAAAAAGACAGACTCAAAGGAACTGAGCATAAAAAGAAAATAACAAAAGCGCTGTCAAAATGTACTACACTATTTTTAGCATTTCTTTATTTTCTGGGGACAATAACTTTGCATTAATGTAGTGTCTTCCATATATTGAACAATTAAGGGTTCCACTACCAGCCAGGAATATAATCGTCATCCTAAAGAGGTGAAGGTTGCTGTCTTGGCCAGAGAATACCTCCTGAACCAGGGACAGAGCCCAGTTTTTGAAAATTCCATATCCTGAAGTTCCCACACCATGGTGTCCCCCCCTTTTTTCCATCCCTATTCAAAGAAATATTATAATGCAAGACAATAAACTCAAACAGCTTTAATGGAATAACCTCCCAGAATTATTACCAGGGCAAAGGAGAGATAGGGGACCTTCATAAATGTCCATTATCATAGAATCACAGAATCATAGAATCGTTTAGGGTGGAAAAGACTCATAAGACTTCCTTGGCCTGCTCCATAGGTGGGTGATGTGTTGCGGAAGGAGGATGAAGCTGGGATGTGAGGAGGCATGGAGGGACCAAGTTCCTGCTATCCAGGACCAGGAGATCCTGCTCTGGTGTCTGCATCTCTGAGAACCACGGAGCCCTCACCTGCACTTCTGTCCTCGT